>DWME01007954.1:0-12149 GCA_018244795.1 Parelbella ahira ahira
CAATTAATTAATTCGTAAAAATTTGCAAAATCCAGTTACATCATTAACAGTATGTTAATGATATGGTATTTGTAAATTAACGACAAATATTTAAAGACAAATATATTATGGTCTCTACAATCATAATTATAATGAACTTACGCAGGTTCATATATATTGGTATTACAATCAGTGAGTGGTGACTGAGTTGATATTTTCCTGTGTGCTATCAGTGTTCTGAAATAGGAGGGTAAGATACTTTGGGGTTAGACTACGTAGATTGATGGTATAACCTTTACGTGATCAATTCCTTGCTCCATCAAGGCTTCAAGGTCCAAAAAAAAACTGTCGCAGAAACTTCCCCAATCAAGTGACGAACTCCATTTGTTTTTGATTCAATTTGTTGACAATCGACTTCGAAAACGTTCTCATACATACACACTATACACTCTCGCGATTCACCTGTAATATTCTACGTCCCATAACGGAATAGAGGGAGCGCCAAACAGGGCATAAATACTTTTAAACGGGCATGGCGTATTAAGCAAATTTTAATAAATATCTTTTTTGATCCTTCGCATATTACACATTCTACCATCGATTCTAGTGTTGTTGTACATCCTCCCACAATCAATTTTACCACACATTAACCTACACAGAAATCGCAGGAAGCCCAACAATTAAAGGCCGGAAAACGTGATGATAATTAGCTGAATACACACACGATATGTAAGAATGCATAGTTACATTACAGTGTAATTACTCTTTAACATGTTATTCTAGTGTAAAGAGTGGTAGCTCAATTAGAAATAACGGTAACACTAGGAGTAACGGGATACAAGTTTGGTCAGCAAGGCATTAGAAATGGTGGCATGAAGAATAAACAATCAGTAATGACGAAATTTAGCACTCACGGACGGCTATTGTAAAACTTCTGTTACACATGATTGTTGCCTTCTCGATTAGAATTTATAGAAGGTAGCGGTAAAATTGCTTTTAAAATAAGACATTTTTACCTAAAAAAAACATCATCCATAAGTCCAGACAATTATTGGAATAAGTACTTTCAGACATGACGTAAATAACTTATAATCAAAATGTCTATCGTAGAGAGAAAATAATTTATTTGCTACGGTTGAAATACATAAAAAATATAGGTTAAAATCATATTAAAGTTTTATTATATTTCATGGGAAGTGGCAGACCGGCTTTCCGAATCCAGCAGCTTCCCGCAGTCTTCTTCAGGTCGTCAGATAACCTGGTAGGAGAGCGACCTATGCTCCTACCTGGCTATGACGTGGGCTTAATGGTAAATAAATAATTAACCCTTATAATACAACCTAACCCATTATATTTTACCAGTTGACCTTTGGACGGGTAGAGAGAAATCGTTCAAGTCTTAGTAACTCTAGCTATGGAAAATAATAACATAAAGGTTTCAATAAAATATGTCTATGGTCATTATAGTAAGCCTGTGAACATATGTTGGAGACGTTTTTCCTATACGAATGGCAAAACCACTCCATACTGCTTTAATGTTGTGTCATGGATTTGTGCATGATATAACAATAAGAATTTTTGAAACCTGTCTGAGCGCCTCCGACAGGATTAGATGAGTAGGACCGAATGTTCAACGTACCTAGGGCAACGAAACATAAATATTTTGCATTTATAAGTGGCCACTTATCTAAGGGCTGAATTCCATCGTCTGAAGTTACCTTCAGTGTTCGTTCATGATCAGCAATTACCCAAAGACATTCAGAGTTTGTGACCCATTTATTAAAATAAAAATGTGATTTAAACTTTTAGCTGAAGTATGTATACTTGTAAGTACCTATGTCTTGGTTAAAATACAAATGTCTGTTAACTGCAAGTCTGAAATAATACCATAACTAAATAATTCCATAACGCACTGACTCATATTTTAAACTTTCGTATTATAACATTTGGTTCAATTGGATTTTCCTTATAATAACTTTTATTTTTATCATTAATCGATTTTTAAGCGTTGAATTGGGAAAGTAATCTACGGTGATCGCAGCGTGAAATTATTTAAAACGGCCATGGGATCAAGAGAACTGAAATACTAATATTGAGCACCAAAGCCAGCCAATACAACATGATAACTGTAATTATGTTGATGATGGAAAGTTACTGGCAACTGCTGTTGCACTGAACGGAATGTCCCACAACGTGTTAATTTGAGTGATAGTTGACAAAAGGTGCTTGTAACACGCAGAAATCAGATTGACATTAGCGAGGAATGTGTGTTTCTCCCGCCAACCGACTCTGCCTACTGATATCTACAGTACGGACAGTAACTGGCGTATTATTACGTGTGGGACGTTTTAGTACTAAAATAAATCTATAAGTATGATAAAATAAGAACAGATGCTTTTTATGCAGTTAGTGATTAGATGTTTTAAGCACTGTGTCAGGCGGAGAAAGAATTTATCTCTTCTTTATGCCGGGATACCAGGGTGTCGAAGCTATTAAGCCCGGCTTGCCTAGACACGGCTAAATGGCCTGACTGGGATTCCTTTATTCATCAGTGAACTTACACAGGCTGATGATGATTATCAGATTTCCATGAGCTTTATCAAAGGTTTAATTGGTTAGCTTCAACAGATTTTAAAAATATTTTTAATAAAATCATTAATATCAGTAGATAAATTACTTGCTAAGTAAATATCTTTACCGTTATTATTAATTCGTAAACCGCAAATGATTTCATTCTATAAAATACATATTTAATGCCGCGTACCTCCTGTTAGTCACCAAAAATCACTATTGACTATCATAATTGTCTATTACTTTTGTTACGATTTTAGATTCAAGTTGTTACATTAATAGTGCACTACATTTAACGTTACAACAAGAAAACAAAAAGAATCGCTGCATGTCCAAAATATTCATAATTGTCAGGATTGACTGCAGGAAAACGCCACTTGACATTAAGTCCGTTTTTAATATCCGTAATAGATAGACAAATAAATAAAAATATTGATCATGAGAAAAAACACACTAGTAAGACGTGTCGGAAATCAACGTCTCCATAACCAAACTGAGAGGTACGATGATTGCTTTATAAGAGAACTAGTTAGTAACACGTATATTATATTCTCACGGCGAGTAAATTCGAAGTGGGTATCAGTTGCTCGTGGTGGTGTCAAGTGTCAGCTCGAGAGAGGCCGGGACCTACGCGGGACGCGCTGTAGTGCCAGTGTGCAGTGAATGTTCAATGAAATGTATATTATGTTCAATGAAAAACGTAAGGCACCAGTGAGCAAGGTAGACAGGCGCCAGAAGCTGCTACTCCAAATTCCATTTCGTAATTCTATCCCCCTTGCTGATTCTCAACAAATAACACGATTCTGAACAATTTCAATCGTGTTTAGTGTTTTGGAATTTTGTTATTGTCTATATCTTGTTGTTGGTTTCAAAGCAGTCAGTACCTAAGAATGACGACAGCACGGATAAACAACCCCTAATCCATATTGTAATTGTTACTGCGACTTTGTTTAAGCGGAAAACCAAATTATTTTTAATCTATCTTTTATCCCTTGCTACATTTTGCTAGGACTTTTTTCTAAATTTTAAACTTTTTTCATACCTTTCAACGAAACAGCTTTTGCGATTTCGACATGAAAACGTAATAGACAAAATAATACAGAGTTACTTTCGCATTCATAGAATAAATATGGATTATTAAAAAAGAGTAAATTACCAATGAACGCAACGAGATCCTGTATTTCGAACTCTCCATCTCTTAAAACGGTTCTAACACTGAGCCACCATGTGTCTTCCAAAACTTCTATAAATTTCACTCTTTCTTCTAAACGATTCTTCACTGATTTCAACGTTGACTTCTTGGAATCCTCGTCATTCTGGCTGTAGTACGGTGATTTGATACTCGTGTCGATATACACTTTCGTAGGCGATGATACGGACACTAGAAAAACGGTCGACGGTCAAGGTGATTAAGACATTAATATACAAAAACCAACTTTATGACGCACGATTAGAATTGAACTTAGCGTAACGAATCAGAGAATCGTGACATTTGATGCGGATTTGTGAATACGAGAAGGTTATTGGCTCTCGTTTAAAGATATAATGGCTTTAATGGACTCTGATTTATCTTTTGTTGATTCCGTCGTATAAAATATGGTCACTGTCAATGAGGCAACTCGCTGTGGAGACATGCGAGGAAAGTGGAAGCGTAATGCAAGTTTACATAATATATCTCTTAGCTGAGTTGACATTGTGCAATGTAAAAGGGGAAACAGGTCAGACAAGACATTTTTCTTTACAATATTTAATGTCTCAATAGCACCAAGTCACTTTCAAAGTGCGGTTTTGCTTTTACGTCACTGTAAAGGTTAGCACATATTCACTGAAATATTAAGCCCAAGCACCTTGATCGCCGCAATTCCTTCGAAAAGTCCGTGGCCTCGTCGGTGGACCGGCTCCACCGTTCATTGGAGGCCTTTCTGCTGTCATTTTTCACCATTTTCCTATTTGCATCACTTGGCACTTCACTTGCACTCCTGTTCGCACTGTCACTTGCACAACAATTCGTTTTAAATCCAAACAACTTTGTTTTAAAATTTGTTCGATTTTATAGTGATTTTTGTCGCTCGTTCAAATCTGTTAAGTAATTGATGTATGTATACTTTCAACAAGCGAGATGACCGAAAGGTCCGTGACGATATTAAACACTGTAATACTGTAGTATAGGTGGAGGAAAAACGAAACCTGACGCCGGCAGCTGCGTCGCTCTCAGGGTCAACCGGTACGACCGGCGCCGTTGCCTCTAGAAACGCGAACTGATTTTTTTTTCTCGATATCATTGCAACGCCTTTGTATTGTGGAGCGCGTACAAAAATTTCATCTATTCACACTGACACCCGAAGTGTTTCGAATTGGATAATTTGGCAATCGTTCTGTAGACTGTAATGAGCTAATCGTGCGCACGCCTTTGTTGGGTATCGATTTTGTCTGTTCATTTTATCTATTTTTACACGCTTTTTGTGACCATTTAGAAGACACACTATACATACATATGTAAAGTCCGGTACCACATTAGAAAAAATTTAAAACGTTTTCGCAAACGACTGCAGTCTAAGTGCTCGGCACTTAGCTCGGCAAAAATGTTATCAGTTTACCGAAGCTGTTATGGTGTGGTTGCGAAAACGCGAGATACGAACGCGTCTGTGGTTCTGTACCAACAAGCGTGTGGAGCGATGGCGGTGCAATCAGAGCATTGCGAGTTGCAACACAATGACGGGCCCGCGCATAATCTGTTCCGCGGCGGAACAGTTAAATCAATTGCTCATAGTTCTGAATGCGTTTTAAATTTCAAATTTACAGCGTTCCGGTGAAACTTGGTGAGGTAGTAAAGATGCAGCAGGAATAAATTATAAAACTATTCCAGTAATAGAGATCTATGAAAATAAACCGACCTAAGCTAAATCAGTCGAACAGAGAAAGGCTATTCTTAATTAATATATAATGTAAATCCTATATGCTCTACACAATGTTCCCAAGTTCTAAGAATTCGCTCTTAGTCAATATGATAGCTTATGGCGTTATAGGTGTTTTCTCATAACGAAAGTATACCTGTAATTTACAGAGAAGCGATAAAAGATATTTCCAACTAAAGTAAACCTTAGATTTTACGAACGAGAGAAATAATCATACAGTCAGGTATCATACGATGCTAGTTTATCTGATTGCTCGTTCAGCAGCCACGCGAGCGCTTTCTATGAGCTTGAGATAGACAACGAAGACAATACTGGCTTTGTTCTAACAGTACACTACAGGCTAATGTGCTAAGAAAAAGTAAACAAATGAAACACTGAAACGAGAAACTTCAGGGATTATCAGAGAAAAACGTTTATTGTACGGTGTTCTGTAAGATGATTAAACAAAACTTGTATTTTTTACTATTTTATTTAAAACACTTGACGTGTGTTGTCCTTGTTTTGATTACGCTGTATGTACGCAAAGCTTAAGATAAGGCAAAGCGTGCATTAGTTGCGATCAAATAGTTGTGACGCACGATAATATGTCCAAGATTCAAAATAGAGACTTGCGTTTGCTTTTAATATTACTATTATAAGAGAAAATAAGGAGACACAAGATACTACATCTACACAATAGAGACAAGCAAGTATCATCAAAACGAAATTAATTGAATGGACTAATAAATAATTTACGGTCGTTGCTGTTATATAAAAAATTGACAGTACACTGGCTATACAGGGCTTGAACATAATCTAAGCACCACACGAGCATTAAATATCTCGTCGCAATGAATCAACGCTCCGTGTTCTATCTGCTTCGACATGTCTCAGTGCAGTTGGGTCGGAATTTGATGAATGTAAATTAAGCGAAGCAGGCGACGTTGTTTGTTGTACATTCCGTAGGGCCCGTGTCACTGCTACGGCTTGTTGGCAACTGAACGTCTGGGGGGAACCTTGACGGTGAAAATAGTATTAACGTTCGTTATTGGTTCAATCAAGTTTTATGTTTTGGTCATCATAAACCAGTAAGATAGAAATCTTTAAGTTTTTATTTAGCTATAAATTTCAGGCAGTAATGCTAATGTATTGAACAGTTATTTGACGATCTAATAAACATATATGGTTACGTGTATGTTAGATTTATCCGACAAGAGCTATTTAAAACGAATTATTGATTTGGACTTACGTGTACAATACTGAAGGTGCCTTTCGTTTCTTTACATGAACAATAGTTAAATTCAAACAATATAATTGTCCTATATAGGTAAGACGCTTTGCATTTATATAATATTAAAACAAATACCAACATTGACCAACAAACATATCACAAATTAAACATTAACTCACATGTATGATGAAGGTCAAAAAACCCAGTTAATAATGCTCCTAATTTGGTTTTCGAATCCATATTTGTTCAACATGAATAACTCGTTGTGACCACAAAATTGTGTCATCGTTAATGTTTTGTAACTAAACGTGACATTGGTAAATGAAATGTCGTCATGTGGTCCAAAAGGGTACACGAAGATCTATTTGTTCATAAAAGTACAAACGAGAACAAGCAAACATTGTTAAATCGACCGTTGTAGAGTGTAACGGGAGATAATACGCAATTCAAACATAAACATTATAATAGAAAGCAAAGTCCAGTACATGGATATTCATGTGCAACAATTTAAAAGTACTGCTTTAAGTAAACAACGAAATGGCATTCGCGATAAAACACAACGTAAAAAGTGAATGACGTCGGTTGAGAAACACACGAAACTGTTGACGATTCGAACGAGCGAATTGTAATACTTAGCGTTCACTGACTTTCAGAGTAAATTATCACTTAATATACGCATTTTCCGTTTTTCAACATTTGCCATATTGAGCTAATGCACGACACTTTCACTGTTTCGGGGCGGTGCGCGAGGCGCGTCCGTCTCAATGCGCGGGCGCAGGGCCGACTCGCGCGCCGCGTGCCTCCCTCTCCCACGCGCCAGCCAACTGTATCAGCCGTGGGCGCACCTGAATCGCCATTTACGTACTACCCCTTATAATATGTTTCATATTAGTATACTGACCAAAAAACAAGCAACACTAATATAGCATACGTAAGTTATAGCACACCTTGTTCGGTGGAACTTAAATTCTTCGCAATACTAACTAGCAGATTTAGTTAAACCATTTGCATTTCAAACTGTGGCATGATTTACCAACGGTTGTTTTAGTATCTATAAGTCTTACTTAAAGTAATACATGTATCGGATTTGCTGTTGTATTATTATTATACGGCACAATTGCACGGCGAATCCACGCGAACAGTGGACAATCGAAAACAATCCGAGCAATTGAATCGGAGTCACATTTTAGAAAACTGGTCCCGCCAGACCGGCCACAATCTAGGGCAATATCTCATTTGGGTACAACGGATTTTCGTATTCAACTAGTGATTCACTATTCGCAATTATTAAGAAAATTTACTATTAATTGGCATATTTAAAGGCGTATTCTAAGTTGATAGTCAACTTACATTTAAATTCAAAGTACAATAAGATCCGAGCAATAACATAAATGAAGATAAGATGTATAATATAAATAATATACCTTAGTACGGGAATTAAGACAAAGGTGACAAAGAATATATTTAATATATTATTAGTCCACTAAGGTATAAGTAATGTACATAACTTCTAGCACACACATGTCTACAAGCTACAAAATCAATTCACAAAGCACTGCTGTTGTATCCTGTTAGCGACTATTTTGAGCGTGATATTGAACAATTAGCTAGAAACGGATGATTGATTAATTGATATCACGGGATTAAAGTTTTTTTAAACGCGGGTAGTTTTGTTAAAACAATAAGAGCATTAACGATTACTGTAGACATTGTTAATGGCGACGCGGATCACGTTCGTGACGTAGCGCACACACCGCCAGTACAAGTGGAGCAGATAAATAATTGATCCCACGTTCGATTTCATCGGTATTTTCGTATAGTTAAGTGCACACTTGTGCAACTGAATGTGCCGTAGATAATTGTCTGTAATCACTTTAGGATTTGAGTGTACAGTTTTTATAAAAGGAATTTTATTGGTACAGGGTCGCTTAATTCGTAACCTTTTTTTCTACTTGAAACTTTTCCTGTTGATTTTAGGTTGCCATTACATGTGTTGTTCACATTATTTTTGTTTCTAAAATAAACAATTATAAATAAAGTAGAGTTACTTTCTATTACAAGCTCCATAACATGTATAAGACTGTGATGGTGTGGACGAGAGAAAGGGGAAATACGTGTTATATTTTAAAATAGGAAGTCCTGGTACATTAATGGTAAGCGGTTACCTCGCCTGTCACCAGCACCACCAAGAGAGTCACTAGTGTTACGAGTAGAGCCTTTTGCGTCATACTCGTAAGAACCTAAGGGGACCCTTTTTAATGTACTTTTACCTCCGAGAATTCTTAGAGCATTACGATTCAACACCTACTTCTATAATTAATTAATTGAAATAATAAATAACAGTAAAAAAAATTGTTTCGTTCTGAAGCGTATGGGCGCAGGTCCTGTACACTGCAAAAATTGTTCTCAGTTGAAGACTGAAGCATTAAAGAGTTTAAAGTTAAATGTGAAGAATAATAACGGATATACTGCCGACCAAGTAACAAGTAAGAATGGAAATACAAAGACATAAAATACAAAGACAAAGAAAGAAAGGCATTAAAGATTTGAAGTTAACAATAAAGGATAACAAATAATACTTGTAATAAGAATACGGAGACGTACAATGGAAAGCATTTCGTCGCAAGGCCTTCGTTCCATGTACGTCATGCACGCCGATCCGCTCGAGCGACGCACACGTACTTTCCGCAGTTGCCCAACCAAGGTCAGCCGATAATCGATAGCTGATGCCATATTATATACTTTGAAATCGACATCAATGCAATGCTTATATGGGTCATATTATAAGTTTACAGTTGAAGAAATTCATCAGAACCAAATAATGAAATTTCGATGATCACGAGACATCACCGTCTCAGTTTGTAGTCGTCGTGTTCGACTCTGTTAATAGACACTTCAGTGTTAAATCTAATATATACAGTCACATAAATTTCCAGTCACCTGTCATATCATCATTTCAATTTGACACACCGACTCACTAGAGTTTTCTAATTAAAACATTTAATCTGGCTGGCGTTTTAATTACGCGAGTTTCTATTAAGTTTCGTTGTGATAATGCTAAGTGATATATCCACGGATATTACAAAGGTTATAACTGATCGCTGTCAGCGTGTCTTTTAAATAAAAGATCTTTGGTTAAAGACGTTATCTTCCAATGTCTATATAATATGTTTGTTGACTTGCGACAGAACTGTCCATTTACTTAATTTCACCAACATAAGTAAATTGGAATCGATGTGACTTGAATACTATCTGTACCAAGTTGTACGCCTTTACGCCATGCGCTCATTCGACCAGCATTAAGAAATCACGTCATATCATATAAATAGTGCAGACGTAATCTGACTGTAATTGTATGTATAAAAAAATTCTCACGATTCCGTACCGCCTCTTTGTAAAAGACGTTTAGTCAAAATTGCTCAAGACATGCCGTACACATTACAGTATGATATGCACATTTGTTGTATCGTTTTGTCCCAGATTCGAACACTGTTCCACTCACAATCCGAGGCACGGGATACCTTTCGTAAACGGAAGGATTACGACTTTAGTCTGTCGGGTTAATCAAATAGTTATAAGTTAGACTTCGCACGCTTTAGACAACACTATGAAAAACTCTTAAAGTTTGATGATTTTCTCACGATTTTTTCCTTCACCGTTCCAGCAAATGATATTTTAATTTTAGAAATCTAATTAGTTTTATCAACAATTGATAATTTTTAACTTGCTAAGTAATTAAAACATTAAATGAATAAGCTACTAAGTAAACCTTGTCTAATTGCGATATTGAGACTTGAGGTCAAAGGCGGAAGTCGGTAAGTACGGTCGCCAAATCATAAGTCATATCTACTCGTATAAGGCCGAGGTCATCCCGGACTAGCGATAAATAGGAATCGGAAATTCCATGGACTTTAATCACAATAATATATGTCACTTTAATAGTTTATTTTGATTCATGGCAACATTACTATGATTTACAACGATTAGTTCGTTTTGAAACCTTTGTCGGTCGTTTAATTGAGTCAATACAGGCCGCGCTGTTAAAATGACCGACGATATTCGTAACAAATCAAAATATTTTTTTTTGTAGGAAATTCTAAAGAAAGGATGGCATTCGTTATACATTTTCAACCTTTTTTTTCTTCGAAATTCATATATTGTTGTTAACTTCTTCAATTAAATACTAAATGATTAAAACGTGAGAAAATATCCAATCTTTTGAATCGTCGTGGTATTTGCGTTATTTTGTTTAGATGTACATACATCTAACTTAATATGGTACAATTACAAATTAAACTCTCAAAATATACCTTCTTTCAAACTAATATCACGACATAGATAATTACGGCATTACTGATTAACATAAAACTACGACAAAGTGTCGCTTTCGAATATGCTTCTCGATGTTTCTATTCCGAATAGAAACATCGAGAAGCATAAATCTATATTGTAGAGGCTGATTCCAAATTTAAATATTTCCAACTTCAATCATGAAATTCACACCTCGCATTGCAGTGAATAAATAAAAATTAATTGCAATATTTAAATGCAGATACAACTTAATCAAACCTATCGATCAATCAGTAAATTGGTAGATATGCGAGCGAGAACCTGAAGCGAAAGTGTTCTCAATGGGTATCAATAGTTAAAATTTCACATTTTTTGTCAATAATCGTTTATAAGCCGTCTTGTAGATTAACAATACAGCTCGCTCGCTTCATCGGGGAATGTGCGGGTGTAAACAATGAGCCAAGATTGATACGTGTGAGAAAAAACAGTCAGTGGAATACATCCATAACAGAGACTGTCAGGTGGCATTAGGAATTAGTTCTTCGTGTGTCAACGACGTAATCATTGAAATATTACTGACACGCGATGAAGAGATATCTATTGCAGTTTAAGTCAACCGCAGGACCGTGAAGAGTTCGATGAATTCTGTTGCATTGTTTGTGATGAGGTCAAGACTCTAGATATAAGCTTTTAGGCTCTTAAATATCAGCTTCTAACTCTATTAGCCGTAGCTCACATCCACTAAAATTTTGAGCTCTTAATATTAAAACTGTCTAAGACATGTGACCAAAAGCTGAAACTCTAAAAGAAAATTAATAACTATGCTGTAGTCAAAAGCAACTGTTGCACATGAGCATTTAGGGGTAAGCTGAAAGATCAGTGGGATGAAGAAAGAATTCAAATGAAGATCAAATCGTCAAATTTGAAGATCTGGACGATAGTTGTAGACGCCTTCATCTACGGATAGAGGATATAAATATTTTAAGTTACATAAATGTCTAAGAAAATGTAATAATGAAAGAGCTTATTTGACTGTTGTACTTGCTGTTAGATAATTGTTAATAATAAACCTTATTAATAACCTATACTAACTAAACATCACACATTATTATTTATATTCTTACAATATATTTCAAATATGCAAAGAAAAAGAAGATAAAAATTTCCTTCATCACCGTTCTTTA
>DWME01007955.1:0-12148 GCA_018244795.1 Parelbella ahira ahira
GGTAGGTACACATATTTGCATTATTTGGATTCAGGAAATGATTATTTTATTATTGTGATTATTCGGTTTTGACTGCCTCGTCGGTCCAGTGGTTGCAAGCGCGACTGCTGATCGGGAGGTTCTGGGTTCAAATCCCGGGTCGGGTGCCATTGAATTTTTCTAATTTGGAATTTCTAGTAGTGACTCGGAGTCTGGATCTGTGCCCGGTGTATGGCAATGGGCCATTCCATGAGACTTAAAGGTAACCAGTGAAACGTGGGAGTGTATTACACTCCTCTGACTACCTCTTCCGGGATTACAGGCGTGATGTTACGTTTTTTTACGTTTTGAGAAAAATCTCTTAAAGTCAATCACGTTACTATTCTTGAAATCTAAGTTGGAATGTTGAGTGTTCCAGTGTGTTCCACATCGTATAAAGCTCAGATTTGTAGCGCAAACACAACATAATATTCTGACTTGCATCATGGTCATCATCATTTTCAATGGTTTTTTCTCTCCACTATTGGACACGAATCTCCTCAAATTAGGAGGGCTTAAGGTCATAGTTTGATTCGCTGGCCAAGTGTGAGTTGGTAGACTTCACATACCTTAGAGAACATTACGGAGAACTTCGGAGTTGGTGGCGGTGGGTCTCCGACAGTTACAATAAGTATTTATCTATTAATATGAAATAGTTCCACCGCTTTATTAATAAAGTGATATAAAAAAGTTTGGTAGAAAAATGTTCTGACGTACAGCGTTTCGACTGAATTCTTAAGATTTACAACGTATTATTGGCCGTTATACATAATTATGTATATAATTATACATTTATGATAATTTAACTCTCGTTCCGAGAGAAGACTGGTGTTCCAACAGTGGTATGGTAAAAGGATCGATAAAAAATGACCATTCTATAATTTAAAAAAGCTTTAGTTCTAAATCAGATTGGTTAGAGAGATCCCTTATTTGAAGTATTTACTAATCAAAAATAATAGTTTATTACAAGTGTGTTCAAAAAGCAGAGGATTGAAAAAGTTTTTATACAATAACAGTAAAGTAAGTGTGTCCTATATACCATACAATTATTATACATACCTTTATATACTAAAACCTTAAATGTCAACAATGTGATTTAGCAAGATGATACATACTATAGATAACATTTTTTTCAACCGGTCATTTAACGGATAGTATTTCAGATTTTTATTCTGATTAATATTAAAATTAATATCTGATATGTTCTGTATATGTGTATGTGTACCAATTTTTGGCTTATGATCCAGGACAATGTAATATAAACTAAAATATCAATCAATGTAATGTCAATGTACTAAAATAAACGTACAAATGTAACATTATCTATAGTTATGGTAATTATTATTTTTATCAGTAATGTTGTGTTTGTTCAATGTCTTACACAAACTGGCCACAAATATCAAGGATCTAGGTACAATTTGTTTCTATATTTGTGATTAATCGTCGCAATTTGATAAAACTGCCTCACCGATATGCGTATTGGGGTTTGAAAAAACCACAGTTTCCAGTGCGGAAATAGTGGCAACAGTAGGTACAGGTTTTTTTTTTCTAAAATTACGACAAATGCATATGTATAGTTGAGGCAAGCTTGTATAGTATGTAATCATATATTATGAAAACAATTTAAATTGCCCCGTTAAAAAAACTGTTTATTACTTATCTATAACTATTAGTAACAATTTGTAGTAACACTTTAACTGAATTAAATCATCTGGCAACGATTTAAAAAAAGAACAAAACTCTGCCGCCTTTTGCGTGACAGAAATCTAACAAAATTATGTACATAATAATATTTACGTTTGAATCGGATCTTGAATTCCGAGAAAGATAATAAAATCTCAGTTCATTAAAAAAATTAGCTATTCTGTACTTAGATGATTACCATCGGAATTATTTTTCCATCATTAAATGGCTCGCTCGCCTTATGGTCCATATGATAAACTTTTAAATAACCTACTGCCAATGACCACTGTTTTTTAGTAAATTGTAATAACATTAACTTGGGAATTTTTGACGTCTGCCGTGCAGTTGTAAATATATATTTTTTTATATTTAAACGTACAGATAGCTACACTGACGAAGATTCCATTCCGGCGTAGTCCTCAGACCTTGTTTAACTTAAAACCAGTGCGACCAGTTATTAATATAAAAATTTGAATTCCCAGGTACAATGAGTACCTACCGTACGGGTTAAATTGTGAATATTCCAGCTCAATGACGTCACTGTTGGCAAAATATTGGGGATGTTGCATCAGACGCCCCGAGCATCGATCGAGCGCAGCACTCCGCACCCCAGCCTCCTCTTTATAGGGTTGTGCGTTTTGCTAAAGTCGATATTTGCTTTATAAATACCAATGACCTGTTAAAATAATGCCGCATTTATTAACACAAATCTTTTTGGAACGAAGTTATTTTTTTCTTTCATTATTTCTTTTTTTCGCTTACAGTAGAGTGACATGAAGATCAGTGATCCGTCATATTATGTTATGAATTAATTAATAATTATTTAATAAGTTAATAGGCAAAGTGATACGTTTATTTAAGTTAATGTTATACATACAAATAAATTGTAGAAAAATAATATTTTTTTAAGTGGCTGGCAGAGGTTGGATGCGAAGAGCTGAAGATCGAGCTCAGTGGCGTGCCAGTGGAGCCTATGTCCAGCAGTGGACGGAAGTAGGCTGATAATGATGATGTTGAATATTTTTTTGATGCCTACAAATAAAGGATATTTTAATGTGATTACATTTTTATATGTATTATAGTGCGCTTATATATTTTTTTTTCGCGATGTTTGTATGTGGTCGTAGAGTACCTACATAGTAGATACAATACATTAATTATATTTTTTTATTTAAATTGTAATTTGGCACGACTACGATTTGTACATATTTTATTGGCCATAAACACTGCACATTTTTTTCTGTTTGTCATCCTAAAATTTTTCTTATTACACTAAAATAGAAATATTTTTTTATATCTGTAAAATTTATTTTACAGATATAAAAAATATATTTAGTTTATTGTCCTCAATAATCAAAAAGGCACTTAGTACTACTGTCTGTCGTTTCTGTCAATACTCTACCAGGCTGATCCAGACCGGTTACATAGGGGATACATCATTGTGATAATTTTTCGTCTTTGTTACTAGCAATAACCTCGCCTTTGACTACAATCTCATCTGATGTAGCCTACGATGTATTGCCTTTACCTCGAAATTCTAAATAAGACTCGGTTTTTTTGTCTTGCCTTGTCTTGAACTCGTACATTATAAAATCCTTAAGACCTTCAGAAACGTTTAAAAATTTTCTGACGTATGTACAACTAATATAACAACCAAAACTCGTAACTGCACATGGCTTCCAAATAATATAACAGAAAATAGCTAATAAATAACAATTACATTTTGGGACTACTCCCACGCACCCATCAACTCCAAACTAGACAGAGCCTGTGATATGGTTACCAGACAGCTGATAAAATTCATATATACATTGCTATACATATACGTAGGTATATAGAAAATTTTACACCCATTCAAAGAAACAGTGGCTTTGGTCATTCATAAGAATGAGATGAATGAATGAGAATGGTTAACACCGTGGCCTGCCACGTTCACCAAGTGCGTTTTCACAAATTTTTCTATTCAAAACATTTTATCGTTATTGTATATTGCACATACCTATTGTACCTTTCCCCCTTGGTTCACGGACGTGTCGCTAATGCTCGTACATTCGCCTCGAAAGTGAAATGTAGTTTTAATTCCTTTCTTCTTCGGAAAGGCTTTTTGTCGGTACGCTTAATGGGATTTCAGTCCGTTTGACGTGTGTCGATGTTACGATCTATGCATATAACAATATAATATATCTATTTTTGGAACATATTACATTACACATTCGATCCTTGTATTTAGTATACGTTCTTGCTTCTAAGGATATAATAAAAATGAGTTTTAATTATTTTTGTTCTCAATAGTTAAGTTAAAGTTATTTTAATGTTTCCGGGCTTTATGTACGAAGTATACACTACACTACCAATAAAATGTCTAGTCCCAAAACGGAGCATCTTCAGGGATGGACTCGGCAACTTCTAGTTGTAGTAGTTCTTTTTCTTTACACTTAAAAAAAATTAAAAGGAAAAAAAACATTTTTTTTTACTTTTCTTCTCCTTAATTTTGATAATGTAAAATAAATTGCTTTCTGCTGGTATGCTGATGATTATAACTTTCGCATCATCACTCAATTATCCCCACGGCCAGGCCGATCCGTGCTCGCTCGCTATGTGCCGTACTTACTCGTACATCGGGCACGGTATCTATTATTAATAATATATAACCATGCCAAGTCGCGTAAGGGGTAGGCAGAGAACGCCAGATTCTAAATATTTCTGTCCTTACAGTCAAACATACCTATAGAAGTCTGTGTTCAACCAGTGGCTCAGTGCAGATATATGTAGGTAGGCATACGGAGGTATAATTTTTGAGATAGGTATAACCTTAAAACATTAAGCATTTAATGAACTACGGTCGAATTTCGGCCACTGTTCTATCACTAGTACATTTTAACAACAAATTTGATATGGAGCGTATGTTTTTAATTAAATGTAATAATCCAAACTGGTACCTATTATTTATTTAACTGTGACATAATATCGTATACCTACAAGGTCGCATCTGCTTTTTCACGTAACACGTTACGTAGGTGGTATATTTTGTTCAGCTGTTTAATTTTAATATAAATTATTATAAATTTGTATTAGTGGTCATAGTATAGTGGTTTACTGTCCCGCTTCAGCTCCAGAGGTCCTGGGTTCATATCTGGGCGCGCGCCACTTTACGAAAACTGTATTTTAAAATTAAATATCACATGCTGTAACGGCGAAGGAGAGAATCGTGAGGAAACCTGAACATCATAGAGTTCTTCATAATGTGGCTTAAGGTGTATAAAGTCAGCCAACCTGCAATTGACCAGTGCAACATACTATGACCTTAACCCATCTAATTCTAAAAGGAGACCACTAGAACTATAAATCATGCACGATACTGCAATAACTGCATTAAAGCAGCCGGCTTGCAGTTCAAATGCAGATCGCGTGTAGACCCTAATGTGTGCATACGAAACAGTCAGTTCTCATGTGAATAAAATCTAGACGAAATAACATTTAATATAGGAAATCATTATTGACTATAGACTTTTTGTAGAACGCTCCACTGCTTCCTACAAGATGAAGGTCGAAATACTTTTGTTAATATGCGTCACCTACACGACCTATTCGTAGGTACGTGGAATATAATAAGGTACTTTTTTCCGCGCCTTTTTGTGTGAAAGCGGTTAATAGTTACTTTGAGGTTTGCATTTTTTTTGTATTTTCTCAAGTAGAGAGTAGGAGACGAGTGGGAAGCAGTTACAAATTATCGTTACCGTCCATAGACTGATTTCAAATAGGATTTTAAAATGACCGCTAGTCCAGTATTAGATAGTGTCAGTCTTTGAAAAGATTATTGGCTGGTGTTTATTAATTAATTTATTTTTTCGGTTATTTATTCATTGTTATTTAGTACGGTTAGGAATACCATTTACATTAACAAACACAATAATTTATAAAAACAATACCAGTCTTCATTAATCATGGAAAAACTTAATAGATACTTACTTAATTGATAACTTAATACCACTAATGTTTCATTACAATATGTACATATAATTTATAAAGCTCATACTCTTCTATTAACATACGGTTAGCATGAGTAGGGACGTTACTGCGAAATGTGTGCGAAGAAAAACACTAACAAATCCGACAGCCACCGACATCATTGTTATGGCCTTCCGATGATTAGTTGGTGAATTGACTTCGTTTTAACATTACATATTAAAATAATTCTATCTCTCTGTCTGACTCGTTCTCACGTGCTCAATTGCTGATTGAGTTTTATGAAATCCTGTATGAATAGAACAACTGGGGAAGTATATAACTAGTTCAAATTTAGCAAAGTCACAGATAAAGGTCAACAAAATTTATAATTAAATATGTGTAGATACGTTATTCGTGCGAGATGCCATCTGTGTAGGCTTAACTGCCACTGTCACAAAAATGACAAAAATGTTTATTGTGTCGTTTTATTTATGTACAAGATTTCAAAAAGTTGTCCGGATCAATTAATATTTCGCCTTTCACGGTGTACACACATAGGATGTTAGATTTAAGTGTTTTACATTAGATGGTTATTGTGTTGTATATTTTTTTACATTTATATGATGTGTTGCCATTAAAAATATTGTGTTCGACCTCGTTCTTTGTGATTAGTACCATCGACTGTTGTTTCTGAGCGGCTTTGAAATATAATTTTTCAGTTGATGTCCAAAAAATTACTTCGATATTGACTGAAACTAACGATTTTTTTTCCTATCCGTTCACACTATCTTATTATTACTCTGGAGTAGGTAATTGGTAGAAAATATCTCTAAGGCTCTCCATGTGAGTTCATTAAATAAAGCTTTATTAAATAATATTAAAAACATAAACGAATGAAAGGACAACCGGAGAGGACCCATAACTGAATGAGTAATTGAATGAATGAACAAATAGTAACATGAAACGTAAATATAGCAAGTTAACCTTTCATTGTACGAAAATTTTTATTGTATATAATTAAAGTCAAATAAATCAAAAAGGTCACTCCTGACCGGGCCACCGACCTTTCATTGTTCGGAAGAGACACATTATCTCCCGGCGGCGACCTTTGCCACGTGATAGCAGTTATCAATCCGTGCGTTACGTCATCTGGCATACGAAAGACGAACAACTCTAGATGTAAGGCGTAAATGTTAAGTGCTAAGTCGTTCGAAAACGTGTTCATCACGGCCATCGGAGTATTTATTATCAATAGCGCCTTCCTGAGATTAATAAAAAGTCAAAAGATATTGTTTTGTTACATAATTAAGAGTTCTGTATTTTAAAATTAGAACATTTTTTTCTTATTATTGTATCTTCACGACAGGTGCCCCAGGACGTGGGCAGAGAGCCCCGAGTGTCAAATATCTTTACTCTTACAGATCTGACTTGTTTCCAAGATTTCAAAATAATTATATTTTCCAAAGCTTTACTTCCAAAACGAACAAGTAAATATTTAGTTAGAATCAGTTTAACACACCTTGATAAGTATCAAAATTATGTCATTACTGTCCGTCTTTCGGGTGGCAATGGATCGACCTCAGTCAGTACCTTTACAAAGTCCCTAAACAAAACGTGAATTCATTCATCTTGCAACAGGATGGAATCAAACCAGCTGCCAACTCACAGAACGCGGATAACACACGAACTTGTATGTCTAAGGGTCGATTCATACTATCAATCTGGTCCGTTTATATTTAATTTAACTACTTATATAGCGGTTTACGGTCCACTGTTGAGCATAAATTGAATTCTTATAACTTAGATTTTCCAGTAGAAATTTCCAGTAATGACTCGGAGTCAGTATCTGTTTCCGAGTCACTACTAGATGATGATTAAGGATGATGTATGGGAGTAGCTCACGGCCTCTTTCATAGAAGGACGTAAGCTCACCTGGTGGCACGCGGCAGTGTGCTACACTCTGTTGATGTTACGGTGAGCATAAAATTACGATTACAGCTCGTCGAAAAGAGATATTATCAATACAACTATATTTTTTACTTACCGTTCTATTAAAAAACGAATACCTCACGCACAAATATTACTGAATTATTTAAACTAATTTAAATTCCCTACTAACTGAACCAGCTGAAGACTGTGCAGGGTCACGTACCGTGTGACTAGACCCTACTGCTGTACAGACGTGTACAATGGTATTCCGCCGTTGGTAACACAAAGGGGTGTGAGAACGAGCCGCCAGGGGCTCTCTCAGACTTGAATAGGTAGGTAAAATACACGCTAATCCTACAGGGAGTTTTATAGGAATTGGGAACGCAAACAAATAAACTGGTTTTACGGAAATTAGTATAGTATTACAGCATACAATTTGAGTGGCCCGTTGGGTAGTTAGTGATCCCAACTGCTGAGCCGAGCTCGTAGGTTCTACTCCCACACAGGACAAATATTTGTGTAATAGGATTCTGTGCCTGAGTGTTAAGATAACGAATTGGTACCTATTTATATGTATATGTCGTCATTAGTCAATAATTTGATCGCCAGAAGATAAAAGCAAGGCCATTTTCTGCCACGTTGATTATATGCGGGCTTTCATACTCATATCAATGTGAACATCATCATCATCATCATGAACTTGTTCCCGTCAACTGCTAGGCATAAACCGCTCCAAGTAATGGAAATCTTTTTTATTAAACATTATAATTCATTTCGCACCTAAATGATTATAATTACAATGTTTTAGTCCTTTAGAATATACAATGATCATTACATCAGGTGAAAATACTTCTACTAAAGTGACAAAGCCAAGCGTTATAATCCATTTTGCTACAGGATTAACTGTGAGTCACGCGAGAGGTTCCTCGTTTAATGATTATACAGCAAGCAGACTTTTTATAAGAACTTAATGAGATTTTCGGATTATTTTTTAAATGCCAGCAAAATCCGTTCTACGAAATTCGATGGAGAAAAGTAAGTGGAAATTACATACGAGTACATATTATATGTATGTTAGGTCTATTTCCAATAAGGGTAGGCAGAGAATAAGGATGTTAAATGGACAGAGTCATTGTACACTTCTGTGGCCTCTTATATATTCATTAAACGGGTCATCGATTGAAAGTTCAAATGTATAAGTACATTCCAATGGCGTAGCGGAAATGGAGATTTATTGAATTGTTTGCGCGTCCAATACACGGAGAGCAAAGAATGGTATTTGAGCTTAAGAGCTTCGACCGAGCTCTGGTTAAATAGAAAGGATACGAAGAGCAAGTTACGTTAGGTTTTTATTGTTTTTTTTTTTTATTTGATGAAATGATGAATTTGAATTTTGAATTTTTTTTCTATTTCGAAAACCTTTGAACGGCTTCGAAAGGCTTTGATTTCCTATGACCAATGTTTTTAAGATCGCTTCTTAGAAAAACGAATATATGAAAATAAAGTAATTAATATTTAGAAATATATCTTTTTAACCGTAGGTTTACGGAATATAAGCTGTACGTTGTAATGCTTTCCATTCATTTCAACATACTGTACGTATATAAGCAATACATAAATGAACATCACATTGAGATAAAATTATGTTATCCCACACTCTAGTTCGATGACTAGTAGAAAATTGCTACACGCTCGAGCTAATACAAATTTCTTACTGCTCAAAGACAAGGATTGCGTCATCATTCATCGCACGTAGCGCGTCTACGAGCGGCTACGTCGACCGACTACACGCTCACCCGCAGCGTGCAGTTGATATATTGTCCCGAAACTCGTGTTTTAACAGATAATTAAATGATAAACTCGTCGTTAAACGTTCGTGAATGAATGCGTTGTCGGTTTTGAAGAAAGCTCCAATATTAAATAAAATAAAATAAATAATTTTTTTCAAATCTATTCACCCTTGATTTGGAGAATCCAGCCTTACGTTACGTTCGTTCTTTCCCAGGTCTCCAAAAATCAAATCAGCTGACGCAGAATGCGACACAGAAGCTTTAAAATCCGATCCAGACCAGCAGGACGAGGAGAAAGAAGGCACTGGTCTGGAAGCGAAAATGTCCTTGCTCAACGGGATAACGGTTATCGTAGGATCGATCATCGGGAGTGGGATCTTCGTGTCTCCCACCGGCGTACTGAAATATACCGGCTCAGTCAATATGAGCCTGCTGGTGTGGATCATATCTGGAGTATTCAGCATGGTAAGTTTATACATTGCTAGTAAACATTACATTGAAGGTGAAGGAATAAGCCTAGAGGAAACTTGCACGATTTAGAGTTCTTCAGAATGTTCTATAGGGTATAATTTTTTTATATGTGTAAGAGTCGATCTCCCTAACGATGCTCTATTTTTGATTCGTTCAACCACACAAAAGTATATACACATACTCGTAATTTGATGAGTGGGTGTTTGTGCCTAGCTGACGGCTATGTAATCGTCTCGTATAGAATGTTTCATTTCCTTTCTTTTTATTTACAGATATTTCGATTTTCTCTGACAGCGTCTGTGTGCGTGGCAATTACAAATTGAAAGGCATTCAATTTTGTGTCATTAGGACCAATCGATGAACTAAATTATGTTAATAAAAACGTGACATCGTGTCTGTAGTCTCCGAAGGAATAGGCAAATGAGTATAATACACGACCACGTTTCACCAGTTACGTTTAAGTCCAATAATAGGTGGTGAGCTTATTGCCATACACTGGGCACAAATCCAGACTCCCAGTCACTACTTACTAGAAGTTCTAAATTAGAAAAGTCCAATAGTACCCAACCCCGGATAATATGTACATATAGATATGTTAGTAAAATGTATTAGAAAATTTTTGTAAAAACATCTTTTGTGTATTTATGTTTCTGGTTAAGTTTAAGAGTTTAATACTTTGCCTTCCTTATTTAACGCTAAGAGACGAAAAAAGTACGATAAATGACGTTAATGCTCAGTCTCTGAAAGTAGAATACAACGATTTAAATTAGGAAAGGCTTCCGCGCGCTTCATTACCAACAGCTATTCGTGAATTTGATTAAATTTACAAGCATAAATTTTGCCTGTTACCTATTGCCGTTATTCCAATTATAAATATGTACTACGTATGAACCATTTGTAATTAAAATTAAAAAAAAAGGAAGTAAATTACAACCATTGAAATATAATTTTAGCCATCTTTTTTGCCACACTTTTACCAATAAAGAAACGTTGCCTTGGTTGACTTACTGTCCGTATTATTAAGATTTCTTGCCCTGTGACATTAAGGTTAACTCATTATACGTAATGTAATTTCTCAAGAAACTAATCTATGACACCGCAGTGAATGTAATCTACACGAACATTCATTACGCCCTTCCTTTCATATCGTTTCATAGTATAATACTATTTAAAAAAATCAATGCCACAGACATTTTGCCGCCTTTCAATTCAACTCATCAATGTTCGCGCGCTTGCTAACGACCTCACGGTCACAGTAGCGACCTCTATAAGCAAGTTACAAGAATGTTTGTGTTGCATAAAGTATGTCCATTGCTGGTTTACTACGCAAATCGTTTTTGAATTGGTATTAATCATGTAACATATTCATAAAAATCTGCAACAGATTCAATATGTTTGATCGGTTATGTGATAACGATGTCCGAGGATCGTGGTATATAGATTATATGATGCAATCTTACGATTTGTGAAACAATAAAATTTAATTTAAAAGGAAACAGCTTTCTTCAACTTTTTGAATTAAATATGAATATTAATTATAACAATGTAAGTCGTTAATAGCGTTAATAATAACAGCGCCATTTAAGTAAATCAAATGACATTAAAGATACTTAGAATTTATTTACGAAGTCAAAATTGCTTATTATCTATATACCTACATATTAATACGTGAATCAAAAACTTTGCAATGGGCCACGCCACCACTGGGCCACTGGTATATATTATTAGGTTTATAAATTTAACTGTCAATATTTCTGAAAGAATACAATTGAAATGAAATATTAAACAATTTTTTAGAAGTAAGTAATATTCAGATTAAAATTATTTTGAAATTAGAACTAAGAAATAAGAATATTGGAAAATTCAATTTAAATCAAAACTAATATAGTGAAAGATGTCAAATAACGTCAGTATCTATAATTTGTAATTAAAAAAATATTTCTTAATATAGTTTCAAAATATATTTTGTAACAAATAATAGTAAGCTATTTGGTAAACTTTTCAAATCTCTATTTGTTCCACGCCGTTCGAATGTTAATAATAATCGTCATAGTTTGTGGCGCCTAGTTCAAGGGTAAATGTGAATGAAATGTGTCGCAACAACTAACGGTCCTTGCGTGTACGTTTGGCGGTTATTGCGGTAGGTTCGTAGTAATTTAAAATGTAAATGTAATGTTCTATATCTTTATAGGTCCCATGCAATAGGTGGTGAGACTATTGCCATACACCGGGCACGATCCCAGACTTCCAAGTTACTACTAGAAATTCTAAATTAGAAAAATCCAACAGCACCCGACCCGGGCTTTGAA
>DWME01007956.1:0-12148 GCA_018244795.1 Parelbella ahira ahira
GGATAGGCAGAGGAGTGTACTGCACTCCCACGTTTCACCAGCTACGTTTACGTCCCCGAGAATAGGTAGTGAGCCTATTGAAAAGAAGACAAGAAACACTTATATGACAAAAGGTTAATTGAAAAGATATACTTTTTTGTAGTGTTCAACTCAAATTGACATATACTGATTTCGATATAATTTTGGTTATTTAATGTTCTTTGGGAACAACCACAAAAAGTAAGCTTCTGATATAAACATTTTACAGATCACGATAAGAGGTTTTTAGAAATAATAAAATATTTTATAAGAAAAATTTGCTTGTGACACTTACAAATACTTGCATACTTATTCCTCCATTCCGACGTGATATTATAAAGTCACATTTATATCACTATGCTGTTATGTTATGTTGACTAGTGAAACGTGGGGGTGTAGTACCCCTCTGCCTACCCCTTCGTGGATTACAGGCGTGATGTTACGTTTTTATAACACTATGCAAAGATTAAAAATCCGTTACTCGACATCACCATCGGGACCACAGTAAACATCTAATATGTACTTACCTATGTACATAAAAAGCTTAAAACGAGGCGATAACAAATCCGGCTTGGCGTTTTAAGGGTTTTATCTAATGCAAAATGCACTGTTCAGTATGCGAGGGGAGTTTCTTAATTTCCGTCCTAGAACATATTGGGGACAAAATAACGTTCAACCCGTTAAAAGGGGAATTAAACATCGGACTTGACGACTGTTGTTTTATTTGTTTGTATGAATTTATTTTTTAAGAGAAACAACTCTTATTTGAGTAAAGTTAATGCTGCCTATAATTTAATTTTGCCATAATTTAAATGGAGCTTTTTTGTCTTTGATTGACAAAGGAAAAAATACAAACCTATTAATTTTATATAAAAATTAATTTTATACTATTATTATCTTATGAAAAAAAACTATTTATATACCAGACTAGGCTATTATTATCTGACCACGCGGTTGACGAATTTGCCCCATAAAAGAGACTACATCTCTTTCTCATGTTGCTTATAAATTTACCTGCTCCGTCGTTCGCTCGGGTTATCCATTCACCGTCGGCAATCTGTGTAATAGCGTCAGACCGTCCTATGTTTGGCTTGCCGACATTTTGAATACTTACTTGTTTTCTATGTCGTGTGTTCTACAGAGCACAGGGAATACATCCGTCTATTATTACCTGTAGTTTATTCGCATCGAATCCGTTCGGACTATCGTATAACCCATACACTTCAAGGAAATATTACAGTGTTCATGTGTGAGTTGACTGAATTAATTGAAATATTTTTCTTATGCTTTTTATACCCATTTTTATAGCTTACATTAGTTTCATTAAATCGAAATAGTCACATGAAAAACATTTTTTTTATTTATAACTGGTGAAACGTGGGAGTGTATTACACTCCTCTGCCCACCCCTTCGGGGATTACAGGCGTGATATTACATTATGCTAAGGGCAAAAATGTGTATTTGGTCACGTCTTACATTATTTACATTAGCGTTTACGTGTTCATACAACAAGAGAGTGTTATCTAACAATAAGACCTGTTGCTAACAACGTTGTCATTTCTATTAACGTCTTTACCCTCCAGCCCTGGTAAAGGAATTTTAACGGCTACGATAAATAAATATTTTTGTGTAAATAAAGTACGGATATGAAATTAGAAGTTAGTATCTAAATTTCGGCGATACGCAGTTATGATATCATTATGATGTCATTCCATTTATGATATAGGAGTAGCAAAACAATAGAATTTAGGCATTCCATTGTTTTGCCTTCGATATAATAAATTCAATGACGCTTTTGTTTTAATTTCAATAAAATCATATTTTCCTTTGAAATACTACGTAATTACGAATGTAGACTTAACATTAATTTTCCTAACTCTTAAGAGTGGTAAAATTGCAAGTAATTCAACGAAGATAATGTCAAATTAAAATCCTGCAAAAGGGAACTGCCACTTGTATCCGTAAGGTAATATATTGTGTTATTAGGAACACAA
This sequence comes from Parelbella ahira ahira, assembly GCA_018244795.1. Classification (NCBI taxonomy): domain Eukaryota; kingdom Metazoa; phylum Arthropoda; class Insecta; order Lepidoptera; family Hesperiidae; genus Parelbella; species Parelbella ahira. Next base: position 2,013 of record DWME01007956.1, read on the forward strand.
ACACGTGCGCCCCCTTCTTTGTTAGGGTCGGCGCTATCGTACAATAACCGACACGAATAATAAGTGCTATTGATCCGCGTCGCTGACCAATACTCTAATTCCGTGTAATTATGTATCCAACGATATTACTCACTGGCAACGATAAATCTGTCGAGGGCGGAGCTGTTAAATTTTAACTGCATTAGAATTTAAAAGTGAGTTTTTTAACTGAATTTTAAAAGAGGTCCTCTCGCCGTTTAACGGCAAAGCTTTTTCTGTACGGTCTTAACTTTTTAATGGACTAAACGAATCATTCGCCAGTAGAAGCGCGTGGAGGAAGCATGCATTTGGATCTTTTGATGAAAATCCATTATAGTGTTAAATTTGGTACCAAATGATTAACGAACAATAGTCTCACGTGATGTTTATTATATTAAAAATAAAATAAAAATTTGACCTACATATAAATGTTTTTCATTTCAGCATCCAGTATGACAGAGATGTACGAGTACCTACCATATAGTGGCATACAACTTCACTCAACATCAAGTGGCCTATTTATCTGCTAGCTCGATCTAAAACATAATATAAAACGACACTATTTCTGTCCTAGCCTAGCTTTTCCATGGTATCGGCATTCTGAATTTGGGCACTTATCACTGGATGGATGGTTTTCCATTTTACTATAGTGCGGTATAAACACATGTAAACCAAACAACGGGATCAGGTGTGACATTCCCTGCAAAGTGACATTCAATAAAAAAGTACCGTCGCCAAATAAATAAAAAAAAAAACAAATAAAATTGGAATTGTTCCCGGGACTTAGTTGCTCAATCATCAAATGTGCCACCCCAAAGCAATATTTAATGTTTTATTTCGCCATAAAAGTGGGAGATGCAGCTGTGATGCATTCGTTGCGCCATAATAAGTGTACACTATGCACCGTTATCTAATATTGTTTTTCGAACTGTACGTGTCCTTCAATAAAATTTGAAATTATACCAATCTTGTTGATTTTATTTAATTACATAATTACATATTTAACAGCTCATAGTATATACGTATTAAAATTTTATTTTTATTATGAAGTATAAATATAAAGTACTTTTCTCCCGCACACAGCGTCACAGATGCATCATGTGATTTTCATGAAGCTACAAACACATTTGCGCGTAGCACTCAACGGTAATTAAAGTAGAAGGCCCTATAATGTTCGTTAAAATAATGTCAGTTAAAAGTTGGTCAAATGAAATATATCTACAATCAAATAGGACTTGACTCATATAAAATTCCATTCGGCCTTAGTTCCATCCATTGTTAAAGTATTACATTAAATACTTAAAGACAATAAATAATTAAATAATTGTTTGCCGAATACATCATAATGCGAGCTACAATGTGTTTTAACTATATTTTCACTTAAAAACCATTCGTTTGAAGTATCTAGCGCCAATCATAAATAAATTGGAGACAGTACAACATCAAGATTATTACCAGAATGTTGTTCCAAATAGTTAGTAGACCTACTGCGGTATTGCAAAGAAATTATAAAAATTATCAAAAGTAAACATTATATCTTAATGGACTGTCTCAGCAGAAAAAAGAACATGAAGCAATATATGAAATGGGTAGAACATTATAAAACTCTTATAAGGTCTTATAGGGTTAAATTTTTATAAAGCTACATTTAATAACTTTATAAGAGTCTTATAAACTCTTATATGATTAATTTTTACATTCCAAGTTTTATTACATTCCAAGATCTTCTGTGATTTACAACAGTATAATTAGGCTTACAACGTACAAGTAGAAAATAGGCAGGCGGGTTAGTGTGAGGTGATCGCCGCTGTCTATTTTTTTATGTTATTGAGTCACCATCAAAAGATATTTCGCTTTGAGCCTCTCGTGAAGGACGTAATGAATATAATATGTGTTACTTTGTAAATCGAATTGAAGGTGTATTTCGTTTCGGAAATAGGTATTGCGATATCTCTTTAATCTAACGTTATCATTTTTCGTCTGACCTCCGTGGAATAGATAGGTACTCTTATATGAATTGTAATAAATATTTATGATAGATATCTAATACAAGTTATATAGTCATTGATATCTAAAAAGCTCTGTCTGCTTACCTTCTTCACTTAAACTACAATTTCAAACTGTATTGAATCAATCTTGTGTTGAAATAGCTACTTTGTAGAATCGACTGCATAATAAAATTTCTTAAACCTTTCGCTCTCTTTTTTATCACAACGAAAATTCAGTTCGACAGATACAAGTACAACGACAGAAATAATAATTTTACAACTGCTCAAGTACGATGATTGAACAATTTGAAAATAATTAATTATCAGTATAATAAATCAATAGTAATGAAATAATACCATTTGTAATAGAAGTTTGAACAAGTTCACGATAAACGTATCTAATAATAATTAATAAATAAAATTAATCAACCTTTCGTAACGAGACGTTGATCAAGTTGATAATAATGAACATAATAAGTTGATAATTATAATCAATGGACAGCTCTACAACGACCGGTTGATTAAGTTCGCGTTCGACACCGGCGGGTGCTCACCGCGCGTCTGGAACACAAGCGTGGGATTTATTAGCAATCACCGCTTTAATTTCGCAAGGGATCAGCTCTGTTTTAGTTAAGATTCTTGTTAATTTTGTATTACTTGTATTATTGCTTCTAATCCTTTCACACAACACTCTGAAGCGTACAGCACCTATCCCAAACATGAAGATTTCAGTATAAAGATTTCAGTCATAGACATTTAAATAAAGGAGAAAATCGCTTAGAAATCGCTAATTATAGCGTGTAATATTTATTTATGCAGTGTAATGTATAATGCATGTACAATTGCATAAATTTTTTATGCATACTAATAAAATAATTATATGTATCATTCACACAGAATTAATATTTGTCCGTTGAATAATTTTATCCATAGCAAATTTTTTAGCGTTTAGCTTTGTTGCTACACGATGAAATGCCTCTTGATTTTTGTCATTCAATAACATTTTTGTGTTAGTCGCCAGACGATTACCGATTCTATATTATTACGGGCGACCGTTAGAGAGCTTCTTGAGACTTCACCATTTTGGCAAAGCACAGTCCAAGTCAGCTTCCGGTAATATTGTTGAACAAAGGATATTTAAGCAAGAGGCTTCTATTTTTCTAAAACTTAGATAAACCAATCTCGTCGGCACAAGTTTCCTACCCTAGGAATCTCTCGCATAGCTAAATGTACAACTCTCAAGAGCGAAGGATGTTTAGGTACATATATAAATTATCGCTTATTGGACACCGCGCGTGGGTGCGACAAGCGGATAACACTTCAATTCATCAGGTTTATCAATAAGAACTTTTACGGTATCGACCGGGCAAGAGGGCCCAGGAGAGGTAGAAGCTCTTTACACTGAGGGTTATTATTTGATGCGGTAATGTACAGCTTTGTGGGACCCTCGCCGAGGGGAAGCCGAGGGGACATCTGAGACCCCTTGCATGCTGACGAGCGGTAGCGGTGCTATTTGTTTGTTCCGCGAATTTTGTTTCGGACTTATAACTTGTTTGGTCATGTGATATAAAACTCGGGCATCTAAACAGCTTGTTGCACGTGCGCGATGTGTTATTATAGAATGCACTTTTTATGGATAAACATGTTGATCATTTTCCGAACTTTCTTATGTTACTTTGTAATAGCACTTTTTCAGATTGTGATATTAATTTTATGAAAATATTGATAAAACTATGTATACCTATTGAATGATTTTTTTTCGAATGTACTAACAGTATACGTTTGCTTTCTATTGTCTTCCTTGACACATTGTCCTTTCCCATAAATAATTCCCATACAATTGTTCATGCACGTTCCACTCTTATAAGGTTTAATTTTTAAAATAGTATTGAAGAAGTTTTCTTTTTTTTAAACTCATTTAGTTTTCAATGTCGAGTTAAACAAAATAATTTAGGCAGTTTTAACATTGATATTTTAAACATTAACATTTTTAAAATCATATAGTAGTTTAAAATTATGTAATGTTTAAGTATATTATAACATTAACATGAACGAAAGGCGGGCTCTTATCGCATTTCCAAACTATTGTTATAACCTCTTAACAAATAAACTGCAATAAATGGACACGCCTTTACTAAGCGCGCACAACAGCGCACTTTTTGTTTCAGCAATAACACAATGTGTACATACCTCAGACAGGACACCACACATGTGAGCTGCGCCGGCTTACAGGGGCAATTATTTTTTTAGAATTAAATGGGGCATACATGCCGCCCTCGCACAAAACCATCTGAACAGGTTTGAAACTTTTTCATTTGATATTTTACGTTAAAAAAAATCATTATTAATTTTCAAGGTGCGACTTTCACAGAAACGGAAAGTATTTATACAGTTAATAATATTGAGGGTCAATCGGAATTTTGATTTTGTTTTCGACACGGTTCCAATTATGCGAATTATCGGTTACCAGGTTGTAATTATAATTATAACCTGGTAACCAGTTTTCACAAAAAATTATGAAGTTATTGTATAAGATCAACTTCTCCAAGTTGTTTTGAAATGCATACAATTTACCATTTTAAGAGCGTATTATTTTATTGTGTTATTCCCTATTCCGAGTAGCGTTCACGCTTTGTGGTCTATATATTTTTAATTATATGGATCTAAACTTACTCCAATTTAGAGTTTTATATAATATTGTAATTTTTTGTTTTCAAAAAAACCGTTCGTAGTTGATATTATTATTCGTGCTAAGTTAAATATGACCACAATATTTTAGTTGTTATACCAATGTAATTTTAATGGTCAGTGTGTTGCTGAATATTCACACAAAACGTAACGACAAATGTACTTGATATATGAAGAGATGATATGATCATTCTAGAAGAGCAGGTCTACAAGCATAGAGACATTTGGCGCTCCGTGCTGACTGCCTACCCAGTAAGGAAATAGGTGTGAAGATATGTATGTATTAATGTACATGGGTTAATCAGCCTTCTTCTGTGTCGTTTCTTCATTACTGAAGGTCGGGTCTCTGAAAGTGTTTCGAAGCGGTGTGTGTAAGAAGCAGAAAACCGAGCGAAGTGTAAAGAACTGTCTCTACACTTCGCTGGGTTTTCTGCTTCTTTCGGCAGTTATTTGGTCACACCAACGGGTACATGGTCTGTCGTGGGGTCTTCTTCCTTCAAATTTCTCAACTATAATTAATTAGTCGAGATTGTCAGTTCGCCGATGGGTATGGTGGACAGAGTAACTGAGAATGCTGCGATATTTCTCATCTATCTCTGCGATGTAATATATCTCAACCAGTAGTGAGCTTCCAATCGTGACGTCTACGTCTAAACCTTGGAACAATACATTAATAGCATTACTTGGTAGTAATGCTATTAATGGCGATAATAGGGGATGGTTCGCCTCTCCCAATATCAGGGATTGTCACAGACTAATATTTAAGAAGGACAGATAATTCGTGTGTAAATCATTTGTTAATTAATCACATTTAAAAAAAGTTAAATCGCGATTTCGCACCAAAACTGTGACGTCAATGTGTGTTATTGTTAGAGCGTATTGATAAAGCAACATTTTACTAACGTTTATTAATCTACGTGTAATCAACTAGCATCGCCGTATATCGGGCGCGCGGATAATCAACAGTCCATAGAAATCGCAAGTACAGACCAGTGTTCAGCGACATAAACAGATTTTCACGTCCATGGGTCACTATTTCGAAAATTGTAAGAAATTGTCTTGCAGTATTATAACTATCACCACGCACCTTTGAGTTATGTTAATAATAAATTAAAAATTCGTATCGATTATCCACAATCAATTAAAAATAGGCATATTCTTATTTCATCTATGCATACCCCTTTCAAGTAATTTCATTTATTTAATCTATATCACCTGTGTTTTATGAACTGAATGAAATCTATACAAGATTTTTTAAGCTACATACATACATATATGTGAGTGGCAATTCTTATAGCATTCCACAAATATCAAGAACAGCATGTCCGATACAGATGTTAGCGGGAAAAGTAACTATTTTACTTATTCACATAGTAACTAGCGTTATAGCATATCATGTTACCGGTCCTCGCCATGGATCGGCCACGCGGGAAATCACCAACTCGTTCCCGACCCCTGAAGGGAAAAGATACTACACGTAATACCTATGCTGAAAACTTGTGTGTTTCGACGGTGACATGTTAATAAATGGTGTTACTGAAAATTGGAAGCGCATGTAGAAGTCATTTAAATTTATTTAAACGTATTTACGAGAAAAAAAATATTATTTTTACATAATATTATTCGGTGTGATGTAACTTCTGGTATATCTATAAACACGTAGAATGACCAGATGTTGCTCGTGTGATTAATAATGAAAATTAATGTGTCACAGTCTATTTTAGTACGAATGGAGTATGCAGGCGCCTGTAATATGACTTTAATGAGGTTTCGTTTTAGTAAAGATTAGTCTATGTAATGTGGAAACAAAATCTGCGAAATTCCTTTGGCGACATCGAATATGGGTCATATTGAGAGGGTTAAGGCCAAAGTCTATAATTGACTTACGCGAAATTCTTATTACTTACCCTTAGCAAGGGAAGCTACATATATAAATAAAATAATTTTATATGTCATATAAAAACAAAACTCATTAGACATCATTACATAAAGTTGTATGTTGGAGCAACATTTTTAAGGACGCATACGTAAAAGTACTGTCTGTAGTAAGAATACGTATTTCCAAGAACCCTTTAAACTATTTTAGAGAGTTACTCTTGTCTATGTTTATTTGAAACTCTAACGGTCGTCATATTGCAAGCAACAAGTGATTGTTACAACACACTAACGTATGAGATGTTCTTGCTTAGCCCACAAGGGTCTTCGAACTTGGAGTATGTTTGAGGTGGAATTGAACTGTCCTGGCTGTTTGAACATTGACCTATTTTCATCTTCCGGGTGACCGGCATGCCCGTTTAAGTCTTATAGTACATATATTATGTATAGATAAAATAAAAAGTCAACGCACAACATATTATTCAATCTTAATAATTAATTTTCTATTAAAATGAAATGTAAGCTATTTATTTATTAAATAATCTATATAAATTGTCTAACCGAAAATTTACGAGATATTTCACGCGGTGCCTTTTTATTTGAAATGTTTCCCTTCTTCATCGCTCGTCCCTGATTGATCGTCGCTGGACTGATTTCCGTCCGGTGCGCTCGAAGTTTTAGTTTCAATTGCATTATTTTTTGTAACTGTTGTCGCCCTATAAATTCAAATTGACGCTTGAATTCTTTAAAAGTAGAATAAATATTGCTAGAATTTTACAAGATTGCTTTATAATTTACCTTTGTACTGTTTAACATTTTCAAGTAACTAATTTTTTGCTAATGTTTTCAGTGTGCCAAAAATAGTCTAAATTTGGAAAGCTTTATGTATCAGTAATAATTTACCTGCATTTAAACAATGATATGAAATGAAATGAAATTTAACCAATGAATAAAGTGCTTTCGAAACTTTAACCTGTGCGAAGTACAAGTCAACACGGGCTTATCTCCAAAAGACTCGTCCAAAAATTTGTAGAAAGCTTTCTTAATCCTTCTTCTTCTCTTCTCAAACTTATCTGTCGAAATGCGAAAGAACTGTGCGACTGTCTTAGTCAATTTTTGAAATGATTCACTCAAATCGTAACTCACTTTTCTCAAGCTAGTTTTAAGACACGAGACACTCTCGTCTTTTGAATCACCACTAACGTTAGGTATATTTAAAAACGCGTTCAATAATATTATGACAAATGTCTCGTAGACGAACATCGTTGTACACCGTCTATTCGAAATGTAATTAAACTGTATGGCACTACCAAGTATCAGACGGGAACACAATGGACCAATCCAATAACATACTGAAGCGAAAATATTTTTACACGATCATTAAAACAAGCCTATTATATTAACAAATAACGAGTAAAAGATAGGAGAAATTAACCATGAGAAACAATTTTCCTATTCGTTCATTACAAAAACACTATAGATATATACAAATACGACTGTCGAAATTATATTTTCTGAGTTTTCTGAGTCTTCTTTCTGAGTTTAAATGCAGATTACTGTCACAACTTTTCATAATTTAATATTGCAACTATATCACAGCAAGAATTATTAGAACTGTAAAATCCATAATTAAATTATATGCAAATATTAATCAATAGCCCTTGTTAAAGATATCCAGCTGAATAAATTCACGACAGGTTACGACATTTCGAGGGGCGTCACTTCAGTTATTAATACTCCAGAATGTCGATGACTTGTTGAACGATAAAATAACTTTGTTGGAGAGAATAAATAAATTCCATTTAATCAAAATTGCTGTTTGCGAAAAATATTTCAATTTTATGCTCTTTGACGCTGACTTTTATTTACGCTTTTACGAAGAAAAGCTTAGATACGGGTCTATAAAATAGGCGTGTCGCTGCACTGCCTCTGGTACGAACAATACCTATGTACATCCTAGGCTACTAATATCTACTTACCATGAGGTATGACAGTAGTCAAGTGCGAACTTATTTCTATTGTAAAGAACTCGATCGACGTTGAATTATACGTATGCCAATAGTATTTCACTACAGGCTTAAGTAAAATTAACAGTAGGTGTAACTAATTGTCACTGTGGTTTCTGTTGTTATATGATTATAAAATAGACATAATTAACTTTCGGAAGAGAGTAGACGCGTGCGGCCCGGTGACCTAGCAATTTTCTTCGGAGTTTATGATTATAAACAACTTGGTAAGTTCAGAGAATGGTTGGTAACTGCGGCAACCGTAAACGGTCAGAGGGAGGATGAGAGGAGTGGATAATTTGTTTTTATGCAAACTCAGGTGTCTGAGAATTAATTACTGAGAGGAGAAACTGAGAATAATGATGTAAAAAAAGGTATTCGTACTGTCTAATAGAGATTCAAAATATTTTCTTCTCGCGTTGAACGGTCTCTAAAGGTACACAATGATTCTTAGTACATGATGATTGATGAAAGATCTTTCGAAAATTTTGAAGATATCCTTCCCATATCGTATTAAGTGGTACATGAAAATATACCTAAAAAAAATATTTTTAAAGCATTAGCTATGGACGAGTTATATCAGATTTCTACCGATTAAATCAAGCTTTCCCAATCTACTACTTCCACGACCAAAAGACATGCATTTTCGTTAGTAAAACGGACCAAATAATAGTGTAGTCCGGACTCAACTTACGAAATAATGAAAATACCTAGAGGTTCTTACAATACAATTCATGGTAATGTATTTAACGAAATTTTTCTATAGTACTTTGCATCAAAATGCCTAAATAAAAGTTTCAAGAGAGACCGCCGTAGCCCGGTTAATGTTTTCAGATTGGAATAAACGCAAATCTGTTTTGCAAATTATCCCTGGTATTTTATTGTTTTATTTCCCTTTCACATGGTCCACTTTGTTCAGTGGAATATTGTTCTTTGTTCATATTGTAATGTTATTAAATGTTGTAATTGTTCATATTGCATTGTTCTTAATGTATTAAGACAAATTTTTGTATTAGGGGCATTATTAGGTAATGATTTTGTTTTCCGGCTCGGTGATAGATTCCTACCTCGTTGGTCGAGTCAAGCGCGACTGCCGATCGGTAGGTCTTGGATTCAAATCCCGCGTCGGGTGCTATTAGTTATTTTCTAATTTAGAATTTTTAGTAGTGACTGGAAATCTGGAATTGTGCCCGATGAATGGCAATACGCTCACCACCTATTCCATGGCACTTAAACGTAGCTGGTGGAAAGTGGGAGTGTACTACACTCCTCTGCCTACCCCTTCGGGGATTACAGGCGTGATTTTACGTATTGATTGATTCCTATACAACTGCTCGTTGGTACATAATATGTTGTAATAACAACTGTATATACTGATATTGAAAAGGCCTTCCTATTATAAGGTCCAAAGTGAAATGTATAATATTACGGGATTAACTCCCAAACTTAAAATTGGAAACATTTATAAGAACGACGAGTCAAAGTTGATGAAACTTTGTTCATTTACTGTATGGTTGTCACCCTACTCTCGTCCACTGTTGGGCATAGGCGTCTCCAATGG
>DWME01007957.1:0-12148 GCA_018244795.1 Parelbella ahira ahira
GACGGCGTGAGTCAGCGAGTTGGGCTCAATATTTTACATTCTTTGAAATGATGGTAATACAGTATTGTTAGCCCTTACAAAAATACATCTTGGAATTAGATATAGAGACTCTCATTAGAGGAGCCTCTCATTGTTCAAAAACACATAAACAAATAATAATAATAAGATCTACTCAAATATGTACCACAATTCTTTTTACGCTTTTCGAACATGTACTCGTAATACAATAAGGAAAACACAATAAATAAAACATATATGTATACAGAGCAAAACACCCTTTATTTCGAACTAAGCGCCGGAGACAAAGGTCAGTGGCCACAATAAAACTTTATCAATTCTATTCCGATCTCATCTCTGCGTGCTTTTGTATGAGAACGCTATCCATTTGTGAGCAAGCAAGCCTGCACTACCGTCGCCGATCCGTTCAGAGTCCTTTGAATAGACAATATTCAATAGAACACATTCTGATCACATTTAAAATAGAACTTTAAACATTTAAATAACGTCCACTTTTTAATTTCAAATGTTTTATGGAAACTGGATTCTCGAACGCCGGCACAGAACAATTCAAATGAACAAATAGACTTTACTGAAAAGTGCAAACATTTCAATACGATGAAACTGTCTGCTCTCCGAACTGGTCTATTTGAAAGGAGCCTTAACAAACCAACATATACACCCGTCACTGTTCCACACACTCGATTTACAAACTCTCCACTTCAAACCGCAGTAGGTGGGGTACTCTCGGTGAAAAACCAGCGAGTTTTCTCGCCAGTGGTCAGCCGCCTCACAATAGATATTTTATGGCATGTAATGTGTACAGAAGCTATCAGTAAACAAGATGTCCTCCATTTAACGTCTTGTAAGCCGTATTTTACGATTTAAGCCCGTCGTTTTATATTCCATTGTTATGATTACGAAGTTATGTCCCAGCAGAGCGTCTCTTGTACAACGACTCTATGAAATATTTGTTGGTAATAATATACCGTAAAGCATATAATGTGATATAATCAAAATTATATGTATTATGGATACAGTACATTACTTTTGACTTTTTCCACTCGCTATGACGTAGAAATTTGTTTTGTTTTTAATTTTTTGGGAAAATATATTTCATCAACTACTAGAAGATTATTTATTATACGGACTATACGTAAGGACTACTATAAGATAAATGATGTAAATAAACTCGCGGAACTTATTTTGTATAATATAAGAATCTACGATTTAACATAAAGCTAAAGTGCCGCTCGCCTTTCAGTGATAAAATTGAAATTTATTCGCCGAAACGAATGAAACCTCGATTTATCGGGCGACTCCTTAGCGCACTACGGGAGCCACTGGCTACTTGATTTCAAATCCGTAGAGATTATAATTTGCAAGACCAAGCAGTTTTGATACTTTTGTCGAGTTATAAATTATATATTTGCAACCATTCATAAATGTCAAGACCAATGGCGGCACTTGGCTATTGCTGACAATCGTCATCATCACGAATCACGATCAGAAATCATTAACTTATTGCCGTCCACCGCTGGACATAGATCTCTCTGATAGTACGCCATTCAATCTTCAGCTCTTCGTATCCTAGCGCTGTCAGCCAATTCGCGTATATCGTCATTGCACCTAGCTGGAAGGGGTCCGAACTTACGTATGTCTAAAATACGAATATCATATTAAATAGTAACAGGTGGGGGTTTTATTAAAACTGTGTTAAGTTCGTTACAAAATTCCCTATTTTAGTATGACTAAATTAACTAATACTTGTCATAATGTCACTACGTGTGGCCTTATCGGTGACATACATAGTTTTAAATGGTCATAATCCATTTTTAATACAACATAATTTTAAATATACGGAGATCATAATTTACACGGCGCAGTAGTCTTGATACTTTTGTCAGGCAATAAATTTTCCACTATATATTTATCATACGCCGCACCAGTAGTGACATTTTCTATTTCTCAAAATGTAATGGAAAGACGAACGATAATTAACTACTTTGACTGCTTTGTGAAGTCAATGCATATAGAAGTCGATCGATGATAGAGGTTCTCATTTCATAACCTTGCATGCCGAGTACAATACAACAGAACACAAATATTGTTTATTGTACACCAAGACAATATAATAGGGACAGTACAAAACGGGTAGGTCTGCCCAATAAAATAATATGTCCATTTTTTTATTTGGCAAACAGTCTGTTAAAATAAAAAATTAAATCTTCGCTAAATTTCTCCATATAAGTTTTAAACACCTACTCCATTTGAATTATAATTAAAAGCCCCATAGATAATCCTCATTTTCGGTCTCAATCACTGATTAATCTCTTAAAAACTTTAATGCAGATGATTAAAAGCATTCCTGGCTGTGTTAGTAAATTTTATTAACCAAAGCGTTGATTTTATGGACTTATTCATGTGCCTTCAGAGCAAAGCGTCGGTTTTATGTTCATGCTTCGGATCTGTGAATAAAACAGACGTAAAAGAGTATTCATAACGAAATTCTAAAACCTGATGCATTGCTATTTAATCAAAATAGCCAATTTTTATGTTGAGAATAATTAAACAAAACAGATAGCGTTTAATGCCGAATAACGCAGCAAAACTCCGTTCATAGCATACGTCTAAAAAGCATGACTTAACTATTTGACAGCAGCTGTCAGATTAGTATAATTATGACATTAACCAATCTTATAACCTCTGTTCGAAGTATTCGAAGTGGTAAATAAGCGACAGATCGTACCTACTAGCAGGTAACATTTATAATTTTATTTATCAAATAATCACTTTAGAAAATCTAAGTATATTACTCAACATAGTCTTCATATCTGAACCTAACATTTATATGCAGCAGTTACCTAAAATTGATACGATTTATACTGTAGACCACTCAGACACTGTAATGGCTATCCTTGGCCCACTGAAGTCTCCAGCGCTGACGAAAACGGACACCTGACATAAATCATGCGATATACAAGAGACAACCCAATTTACTAATGTAATAGCAATCTAGTAGTTTACATCACTCTTAACTTAGGCTTCTTACGGTTATTACATTGTTGTATATCTTATTACGCATGTACCTACAAATATATAATAATTATTAATTATGTATCTCAAAAAAAACTAACATTTATTTTGTTTATTTATTACTGTTAATTTCTTTTTCTACCAGTCCCCCCAGATTTGGGTCCTCACCTTGGGGTTAGCTACTAATTCGCTTACTTCCAAAAAATCTTAAGATACTATGTTATTCGTAGTATTCTATATAAATAAAAATAATAAAACTAAAACGCTAAATGTGTTGCTAATCGTAAAACTCGAGAACGGCTGAACCGATTTAGCTGATTTCTTTTTTGTTGTATTTCATGAAGTCTGAGAAATGTTCTTATGGAGACAAAAAAGAGAACAAATACGAGGAAAATAGTAAAAATAACAAATTTCTTTTCACATACAAACCACTCTGTCCCCAACTGTAAGATATTTGACGTCAATCAAAACAAAACAAAGGCGCGAGGAAGGTTTATACGTATAATACTTGCGTATTGTAGTAGAGAAAAACTGAGAGATTAAAAAAATTGTAACGTGATATTGTAAAAAACCCATTTTTGTGCGCTTACATTGCAAGTAAGAAGTAATTTTGGATCAATACAATTTCCAATGAAAAAATCTCTTTTCTCCATATAATAATATCATCATCTCATTAAATAATCTATATTTTAATCATAAATTTAGATATATTATACGTACGAATATAAAATATTAATATTTTTTGTCATACTGCTAAAAAACATAAGTGGGAAAAGTAGGAGTAGGTACTACCCTTCTGCGCCGACCCTAAGCTTTCAGACGTGATGTTATATTATGATACACAAACAATGTATAAGATATCAAACACTTATCTTGTTCTCGTAAGCTAAAACCATCAACCTGTCGTTCCGGAAATAGATTGAAATCACACTCGTAAATAGATTTATACATCCCGTTTGGGATACTCCGCCGGGATAATGGTCTGGACGCAATGCACTCCGGATGCAACCAATGCACTTGGAAAGTATAGGAAACAGTGTCTTTAATCTAACTTGTAAATGATACGACTTTTGAATTATTTCTAATGTAACACATAAGTATCTTGACTGTCTCGTTGGTAGACTGGTTGCGAGCGTGACTGCCGATCGGGTGATTCTCGGTTAAAATCCCGGGTCGGGTACTATTGGATTTTTTAATTTAGAATTTTTAGGACTGACTCGGAGTCTGGATTTATGCCTGGTATATACCAATAGGCTCACCACTTGTTCCATGGAACTCAAACGTAACTGGTGAAACGTGGGAGTGTACTACACTCCTCTGCCTACCCATTGGAGGATTACAAGCTTGATGTTAGTGGGAGTGTACTACACTCCTCTGCCTACACTTTCTGAGATTACAGGCGTAACATTACGTTTTATAACAAATAAGTAAACAGAATGCATCATTCTCTCACGTTCGAATGAATGAATATTCACTTCACCACATTATGACATAAGTCTCACCATGGAATAGACAGTGAGCCTATTGCCACACACCGGGTACAAAACCAGACTCCGTGCTACTAGTAGGAATTTCAAGGTACAAAAACTCATTAATATAAGTTTGCATAATCCAGGATCTCTTGTTCAACAGAAGCTCTCGCAACTACTAAACCAGCATGGCAGTTAAATCATCATTATTATCGAATCTTTTACCGTTCCACATTTGAACACGGATCTCCTCTCAGAATAAGGTTGTTCAAACCATAGTTCATTCATCAACGAAATTCAATAGCATTGCGATTCCATTACCGTCTTTGGTAAATTTAATGCATTCACAACTTGGTGGTACTTTGACCGTTGGAGTCGCTTGGGTAGTCCAAAATCAGGCTACAATTGTTACCGGGAACGTGATTTCGAACTGATAGACATGATTTAGTGGCTCGATTGTGTCGGACAACAATGGTGCTACCTTGAACCGGCAACCTTTCCCGACCTATCTAATAACAATGAACAGAGTGTTAACTATTACTCCGCCGTGAATACTGGTAGTTGATTTACTGTATTATATCAATAAGTAGAGATGGCAAGGGAGGCCAAGACTCGACAATCTTCAACAAATAAGTTAAATACTTATGATAGGAGAGTCAGTTGTCTCCGAAACCACTATACCGCTTAAGATACCTGATTTGTTGGTTTAATTATGTACAAAGTAATTTCGCCTCAATGTCCAGACGCGTCATTTACTTGTCTGTGGCATTTACCTTATCTACATATATCATCGTGTTACAGACCAGTCTTTACCTACTCTAACACTACGACAATACGTCAAAGTGACATAGAGGCTTATGTCAAAAGAAATTCCTATTTGTAGCCACTCCAAAAAACGTGTTAATGACTACCACCAATAAGTGATGCATTGTTATCATGCAACATGGTCGATCCAGGTCACCAGTTCAAGGATGAGCTGTCGCTCGAGTGGTTACTATCAGATAAAGTAGTAATATTGGCATTTTAGTAATTCCCGTTATATTGTTCTTTCAAAACGAAACGCTATCGTCGTATTGTTTCAAAGCATTTCATAAATATAAGTAGCAATTGTTAATTCAAAGAAATCTATTCATTGGTACCTATACAGTCCACAATTGTGGATTGATTTGGAAATTATAAATCATATGTATGTATGTGTGATGTTTTATGTATATGTAAATGCTTAGATCTGCCTAAATTGAAGTCATAAGACGCTAAGTGGGTTGTCCCAAGAAGGTTAAAATAACATATTAGAATGACCTAAATTTTTCTTTATATAATATAATAGCAGGAGAACGACGGTTTATATCGTGATAATTACATACAAAGATATTGTTTGTGTACGGTAGCGGGTGTAGAGCGAGGCATCGTTTGAACGTTCTTAGTCATAGCCGATTCTCAGTCATAGACAACAATGTGTTGACATTGTCAGAAGGAAAGCCATTTGTCTAGCCGATTTAATTATACAGCTCATATAACGAGTTCATGCTATATTATCAATAAAATATTAGTAAATTCATTATTATTATTATTATTAAATCATCTCGCCAGATCCGTTACGGAGTAGGCAAAGATCACGGAGTGACAAATATCATTATTCCACACCGTTTTCAAAGTATATTTCTATATATGCATAATATAGCTATAAACAAAAAATGTCTTACTCTTTATTTGAAAACATTGCTACAGTATTTTCTCTGCAAGTTATGTTTTCCCATCCGCCATAGCCTCAGGGGCGCTCAGGGCCACACAATGACTATACCCATTTGTGATTGTTAATTAAATGTATGTGAACCCCTTGCAAAGAATAAAACAGCTTAAATTCTGAATAAAATTTTATGAAATCACAAATAACTGGTTCTATATTAACAATGTCTACTGAATTATGTATCTAATGAAATTTAAATTTCTCGCTTATTCTTATAATATTATGTATGATATTTAATGCAATTGTATTCCCTTACCCTTCTGTTTTCTGGAATTTTCCATTTTATCTTTTACTTAGCAGTTGAATGTTGTACAGAACAAAACAAGAAGAACGGGGGGAAACGTGTAAAAATAATAAACTAAAAAATAAAACTAAAAGAAATTAGTTGTAGTTACTGAACAATAGGAAATATTTCTTTTTTCAAATAGCACAATCAAAACCGCATATGGTAACTCTTCTGACACCCCTTCGGGGATATATAGGCGAGATGATACGTTGCAGCAACTAGTGTATTAATAACTAACGGTTTCCCATTATTAGCAATTACCATACACAGAGGCAACAGCTCATCCAGAAGTTGATTCACTTGGTCGGCGTGCGTGCTGTAATTATTTTACGCTGACCATAACGAAACACACCGACAAGGTACCCAATCCCTTTGTTTTTCCTAATTTAGTTCCCAGGTGCAAAGATTTCGAATTTAGAACGGGCCTGGTTTAGAAAACCTGTATAATTTATTTTGAAACGTATAAGAAAGATCTAGAAGGGATTATAAACGACGCTGCATAAAACTATTCTTTTATTTTTTTATACGAGTACAGCGTGGATATTTTTCTTCTATTCAGCCAGATACATTACATTTTCGGTCAAGATAATAAAAGAAAAAAGAAAAGAAACATTTGTCACTCGGTGCTCTGTGCCTAACTTGTACAGGACCTTGCGTGATGTTATAATAATATGTAGGACTAAAAAAATGTTACATATGATTGCACTTTCGACACTTATTGAACTAAAAGTTTATATAATTTCGGAAAAGAAAACTTGTGAATATTCAAGACGCTTTGATTCGCTTTAAAATTCGAATATTTTAAAGCAAAATGTGGTGGCATTAATCCTAACACAATAATCATAGAATTGAATTTAAAAAAAAATGTGTCAATATTCTTGTAACTTGCGATAAGATATAGACTTGTGATATAGTGTTCAAAAATTCAGACCTAAAGACCTGTTTAAACACCAGATGTTCCGAAATACAAAAAGGAAATAAGTAAAACATAGGTATATATTATATTAAATGAATCTTCTTTATTATTATTGTTATTTTTAATATTTAAACAAGACTAGTAGTCACCGTAACAGGTGAAATTTTATTATTATGAAATTTTTAAATATCAATGCAGTCACTAACTATTGTCCAAAGACATTTAGAGCTATTTACGCGCCATATTTTTCCATGTTTATGGACGCCGTATGTCATATTCTATATCGATGCATTCCATTTGACACAGATCAAAGCATATTGAGCTATTAAAAAATATATAATATTTGCTAATCAATCAGGTAAAAATGTATACATAAGTAAAAACAGTACAAATATTGTAGATAGGAAAATTTAGCGTTTTAAAGATGGCGTTACATTAGTCAAGTTTTTCGCGCCATGTCAACACAAATTTCATGCTTTCTGTTTCACGCAAATTAAAGCGCATTGCAATATTAGAAAAATAGATAATAATTTTATCTTTTCTTAGCATAACTAATCATTAGAAATATAATACCTAGCAATTAATATTTCAGGTAAAGATCATAAATATAAGCGAAAACAGATACAATTGGTGTAGGTTGTACAAATTTGCATTTTCCAGATGGCACCGCATCAGTCACATCAAACCTTTCGCGTCATGTCAACTCATTTTTCACGCGGTTGCATTCCGTTCCACGCAGATCAAAGCGCATCGCGGTTACCTACGCACGTTTAGAAATAGATGAAAACAAACCTTGCACTTCCTGTTCGACCTAGTTAACTGTTTACTTTTTCAAATTGATTCCCGGAGGTAAGGTAATATGTAAATAGCTACAAATAAGAAGTATTTATGCACGCCTCGCTTCGTTCTTCCGCATCTAAATAAGACAACGTTTTTCTTAGGCGGCGTTTGCGCACGTTATTTATTGCTTTCCTGCTTTTTGTAATGGCTCGATTCGATAACCTTTTGGTCTTTGGTATTCAGCATTGTCAAATATACATCTACGACAAACGAACATACAGAATATTGCGATATTATTATCGCTTGGTTATATCTAACTATTATTAGTAAATAAAGACTATTTCTGTGTTACAATTACTTAGTATTTTTTGTTCTAGTGGAAATAAATTGCATACAGGAAACAGAAAGATCGTAAATAAAAGAAAAACGTCTAAGAAAACAAATTGACACTTTAACATCATTTTCAAAAAAATATTGTAAATTGGTTAAAAGATTTGTTTACCCAATAACAATAGGACTAAATATTGTGATGTATATAGAGACATCAGCTGTTCTTTGTTCCTACGAGTTCAATGACGTCATGGACCAGAACAGTGGCAATAGAGTCACTAGGGACTATCCCATGGGACAAATAACTGGTAAAAAGTGCGAATTTTACACCTCTCTGCCTACCCCCTCAAGGAAATATAGGCGTAAGGTTATGTTATCGTCCGCAGTTGTTTGTATATCTATCTGTAGCCAAAGTGACTTGATCATAAATAATTTAAAATGTTTATCATACATAAAATAATGCAATCCAATGCAATCCATTACATGCCTAATAAAACGTTTGGATTTAAGCACTTTGTGAAGCAATTGTCAGGGAAAGTGGCTCCGTGCCCCATGCAACAACAACATGCAGTTGCATTGAACAATACACGTGTAACTTGTGCTAGTGAAGAGTGAACTTTATATTTATGCTATGGGAGTATCTCAGGGAGCCGTCTCAGACCACTATTTAACATAGGCTAACCCATAGGGTGGTTTTAAACCATAAACAGGTAAATATAAATAATAATAACTGTAGATATACCAATATTCCACTTTCCACTGTGGCCCGAGATCTTCTCTCAGAAAGGATTAAGGCCATGGCTAGCCACGCTGGTTAAGTGTGGATTGGCAGTCTATTGTAGAATATATTGGTATACTACAGATTACATTGGGGTAGTATACTCCCATGAAGTTAAATTAAATGAAAAAATCGCACAAACTTAATTTAAAATTCATTTTTGATTGAGCAAATCACAGATTCGTTCGACATGAAGGTGGCGTACAGGATATTAGTGGGTGTGCTGTATGGCATTTGTGTCAATGACAGATTGGTGGTAACACCAACGGGGGAAAGTCGTGGTCGACGGTTACTGCGACCATAATCTGTGGTATTCGCGTTAACGCCGCGTTATTGATACCCTCGGCGTGCGTGCGGAGAAAAATTAAATGGTACCATTGTAATTGAAAGTCGTAATGTACTTCGCTTTCTACACTGATTGTACTTGTGTTGAGTGGAAGTTTTCCTTGAGGTCTTATAGCTTTTAAATCTCAATAAAATGTTACTGAGATTTTAAATTTATTTTAATTCTTTTAAATTTATTGAATGAGTGATTTAATAATAAATTAATTAAAGTTCTCGTTAACATTGTTATTATTATCTCATTAGTCCAGGTCTTGAGGTTTTATTTTTAATTCTTATTAGAATAGGATTTCAATTACCATTTTTTTTTTCGCGATTTCACAATCGGAAGAACCTGTGTTATAGTAAAACGGCTGTTATAGTATATGTAGGAAAACTAATAAATACTAAATAATTTTGTATTAAATATAAATATAGCACAAGTATGTCTAGGTGATATCCCAGAAGTACTCGTGCTAATCCCGAAAATATTGATCAGGGATGGAAATTAGCCAACGACGTCGGCTCTACGATCTGGTTAATTGATCACAGAGCCAACGGGTCCATCGGAAGGTATGATAGACAGATACAAACTAAACGGACAAATGTTATCATATTACAAATTACTAACGATATCTAAACAGCGTGTTGATGATGCGAACGGTTTGTGAATTTTCTAATTTTCACTTGAGTTCGTTCCGCGGCGCGACGGCGCCCGCGTCGGCGCCACTGGTCTCTCAGCCGCGCGCAGCTGGCCACGACTTGCAGTTTCGTAAGGATACATTTTATTATACAACAGTAAATCATTCAGTCCATAAACATGCTACGTTAACATGGTTACCATCGTTATTGCCTTCTTGTTATTGACGTTTAGTTTCTTCAGACAATATACCACTCAAAAACAATCAATCAGTTTTAAAAAAGAATTGTTGAGTAATATAGGTATCTAAGCAAGCATATGTTAATGTAATATCAATATTATAATAAACTACATAATTATGTTTAGACTACTTGTCGTGTTCCCGAGAAATGCTGAAACATTAGTCACTGCGATCCATTGATGAGTGAGTACAACACATTAAACTTAGTGACATAATTTATACGAAACCTTTTATCTATAGACCGTTACATTTCTTTTCTGAATGGATGTGTTTTGCATATAAATTAATCTTTTATTTCGTTCATTTATCATCACGTCGTGATGAAAGGCGGATCGATACATAAATCATTCGGTATCAGGATTCGAAAGCGAAACAAAATCTATACAAGGAGTGTGAGAAACCTAATTTACTTGAGAATTGGTTTCATTACAAGCGTAGAAAGTGGTACATATAACGAGTGATATATTATTATAATAACCAGTCTATTAAACTCATTGTTAAGTTAATTATATGTGGATATAGAACCCTCACCTGACCAGCGTGGCAGACTATGGCCTTAACGCTCTTATTCTGAGAGTAGGCCCGAGTTCAGCGGTGGGACGATATAAATATTGATGATAAAGGTGACGATAATGATGATGATCGCGGTGACGATGATAATGATTTATTTATTATTATCATAAATTAAATATTTAAAAATAGTAAAAACAGTTAACACCGGTACTGGTACAAACTCGGTACTTGAAATAGTTTTTGTACCGTTTTTTATGCAGTCATTAATTTTTTAATGTCACTGTTCGCAAGCGGCTGAAATAATAACTTCCTGTTATTTAAGGCAATACACACGGACTGTTAATATTAAACTATAATTAGTTTATAATTATATGCATTATATGCATATGTACATACTTACACCTACTCTGTGAACTGAGCTTAGAATTTAATTTTTGAGTGTGCTATTTTCTATTTTGCATGTACATATAGTTTTTTGTATGTACATATGTATATTATTTATATCAGTTAAATATTTTTGTCTGTGGCCATTGTTTGGTACAAAACACGTAAAAAAATGGCAATAAAAATGTCAAATGAAATATCATAACTACCATAATTTATCAACAGTAGACGACGTAACATATCGTCGCGAAAAAAGGACAAAAGCGAACCCATTCTGTCTTAACGACTGGGACAGCGTGCTCACCCTACACTTCATAGTATTTCTACTGTAGCTCCTTATAAGACGAGCGCCGGTACTCCCAACAGTTGCAGCCGCGTGCCTGTCAAGTGAATAGCCACACAATTTGTTAGATTTCCATCATTATCTCCGCCAATGTTGCCAGCAACCTATCCGTATTACTTGGTATCTATTCTCTACATTTCTTTCTACGTAAGAATTATATTGTTGGAAATAACTATTACAATTATTATGTTATAATTATATTTTATTATTTGTATTTGTTCCTGGTACATGGCAATAGGCTCACCATCTATTCCAATGGGACGTAATCGTAACTGGTAAAGCCAAGTAAGTACTGAATATGTATCGTGGTCGCATCGGGCAGTGTAATAGGATTCTGATCTCATGTCTGTTTCAGCCAAAATGCTTT
>DWME01007958.1:0-12147 GCA_018244795.1 Parelbella ahira ahira
AAAACGCACTTTTATAAAGAGATGCGCGCCATGGATTTGAACCCAGGACCCCCGGAATGAGAGACTGAATTCTTAACTACTAGGCTACCACTGCTTTTTTTTTCGATTAGTCGATTATATTGTTATAAAAACTTTCACTGCCACGTTGCACTAAAGATTACAAGCGAGTGCTAATCAGGAGCGTAGGTTCGATTTTCGGATCGCACAGTATCGTTCGGTTTTCTATCTTTAAGTTCCCAGTAGTAGCTGGTAGTCTAAATTTTGCCAGGCATATAACAATAAACCCACCACCTATTCCATGAAACTTAAAACGTAAATGGTGAAGCGTGGGAGTGTACTACTCTCCTCTGCCTGCCTCTTCGGCGATTACAGACGTGATGTTACGTTACCTCTACGTGTGCTACAATCGACTGAAACAAACAACAAAAAGAATAGCAACACTTTTGTTTCGGCACGATTTAGAGTATCTATTACAACAAGGAATACCTTTTGGACACCTTTACGTTTTAATGCAAAAATTAAGTATAACAATGTACACGAACCCGACCGCCCTTAACAGACTACGGTGTTAATTGTTCTCAAACTGAGACGAATACAATAAGAAAAGTCACAACATTAACGGACGAAACACAATTAAACTTCGACAATACTTCCAAGATGACATTTTAAAGGTGTCTTTTGACACCGCCGATAGAAATAACATTCGAAAATATTGCAGCAAAATTTTGTATATTTTACTGTACTGTAATGTAGTTAGATGCAGTATTGGATTAAAGAGCACCGGCGCCAGGTTCGGAGCGATGGTGTCACGCGACGTTATGATTTAATACCACATACCTATTTTCGAAATGTTCATTGACCCTATAGAATTAGTTGCCATTTTAATAACAAGTTCGTTAGCTTTATATCATTATTATTATTGTTATATGTTCACGCCGGGTCCTTTACGGATAGGCTAAGAGCACTGAGTGTTAAATATTTCTCTATACTTACAGATGTCTTGTGTATAATTTTTTATTTTATTTTTTAATACCCGTTGACTTCTCGAAAATGCTTTAAGATAATTTCTTTAAGCTTCCGTTAGTGAAATCCCGATTTTATAACGTCCGCATTCTTGAATAAATCGTCACATATCGTTCTCGATAGCTTAGGACAAGTTATGTGTAACGCATATAGAGAATCAGCTCGACCACCGCGATGACGACATCGGTTACGACTCCATTGCGTCTATTAACATGTTTGTGGATCATTTGGTTACTGCTCTCTGCCTACACCTTTTCGAGTAAATACAGGGGTTATGTGTGTTTGGAAATTTGTCTTGAATATATTGATAATCGTAGGAATCATACACTATTTGGTTATTTGGAGTCTATCGTCGAATATGACTAAACAATGTGAGTCCCAACGCTTACCAGCCTGTGTTAGAGTGCAAGCGCCGATGGAAGCGCGCGCCGCCACAGCACTCGGCGCGGCCTCGCCGCTCAGTTATTGTAGATGATACTGCTTCGTTTTGCTTTGTTTTCAGTTCAGCAAGCACATTCTAGTTTCACTCAGTGTACATATTAGGCTACACTTACATATAACACGACTTCACTTCTGTATTTCTCCGAAGGGGTAGGCAATGTAGTACTTCCAGTTGTCGCCATTGCGCGTCCCATGAAGTAGGGATTGAGTTCCGAAAACACTAATTTGTTTTTTTTTACTCATCCCTATTCCATGGTGGGGCGTAAAGCTATCTGGTGAAACGTGGAAGTGTACCACCCATGACTACCCCTTCGGGGAGACACAAGGTGAAGTTTCATTTTATTATATATGCATTCCGTATTCCGAACATCCGATGGAAATCGAACCTGCAGAACAGACAGCGGAATTCAATCTGCTCCAGGAAGTAGGTAGTGTAAAACGGTCAATTCCATATCTTATGTACATACATATATTAGTTCCATAATGTTCAAGTATGAAAATGTGAGTGTATTACGCTCCTCTGCCTACGCCTTCTGAGATTACAGGCGTGATGTTACGCTAGATAACATTGTTTAATAAAGCTTAATCGATAGTTTGGTTTTTCACAAAAAAAAAAGCTAATTGTATTATTCGATGTAAATGAACAATGTTCATTTCCCTTTTGAGGTCATTTATGCAGCCTTTAAACGATTTGTATCTGGTCGGATTCCGACCGACCGAGCACCGAACCGATGTGAAGTTTAATTCGGTCAACGAGCCTCCGAGTCGCATTGGTGTTAGTGGCTGATTCATCTCAATTGAATGAGCAGACTTCTTAATTAGTCGTGTTTTTTTCTTTCTTTCTTTTCGAACGACGACTCATTGTTTTAACGCGGTAGGACCAGCAATGATACGATCAATTAAAGTTCGAGCGGTTCGAGTGCAATGTCCTTGAAGTACAATGTACATATTATGTATGTCAGTCATAATAGCTTTTGTTAATAATGCAGAGTTACATATTGCTTATAGCAGCCGAAACTTGCGGTGCATTGTGTACCGCGCACGTAATCACGCCGAGATAAGTGTACGGCTAATGGCACCTATAGGTGTAACTACCGACTTGTGCCGTCAACCCTTGCAAAATATTACTCACTCTCATTATATATTTGTATACATTTTGTTATATATTATTATACCATCATGCCAGGTCGGTTACAGGGTCAGCAGAGAGCACCCAGTGCTAGCTATATTGTTACGAATCTAACGTGCTTCGTTTATCGCTCTGTTCATATACGCACTCCGCTTTCGGAGGCTTCCCACTCCCTAGTCCCTATTAAAATATATCGTTCTGTTTTCAGCACAACTGCAGCCTCCGCGGTTCAGTATGCAGCCCTCGTCATCAAACAGCATAGTCCGAGAGGGCACAACTAAAATCCTGCAATGTTCAGCGATGGGTAGGAAAATAAAATTGTTTATAACTATGACGATATTATATTGACAAAGTAACTGAAAACAGGTACAATAGCAATTATAAACGAATAACTATCTCGTGAGGCTGGAAGACTTATATAAATTTGAATAATAATTTCGATAAACGAATAACTATCTCGTGAGGCTGGAAGACTTATATAAATTTGAATAATAATTTCGTGGTTGTATAAAAAATATTTTTTTTAACTCTAAGATTTTTGAACAAAATTTAATCTCAATAAGTCATAACTTTTCAGGAAACCCACCGCCTATGTACAGATGGTTGAAAAATGGGGTTCCTATCGGGGACTATTCATCAGAGTTATTCTTCAAAATCCACAATACTAAGCGTCAGGACGCCGGAGCATATCAATGTATAGCCAAAAACGACGCGGGGGCCATCTTTAGCGAGAAAAACAACATAGTTGTTGCTTGTAAGTAGAATGAAGTTACACATTAATACGAAATGTCGCATGATCCCATTGCATCGGTATCAATTAGCCCAGCAGAGATGTGACACAAAATCACAACCCTGGACGGTCGCAGACACTTATGTATTCACACATGAATATTATGTTTTTAATAGTTTACAAAATATCAACAGACATGGGCGTTTTCGAGAACACCGTAGAAAAAGTAATCACAGTAGAATCAGGCAAAGCTGCAATTCTAGAATTTCCACATATCGAATCAGAACCGCCGCCATCGGTGGTTTGGCAGGACGAAAACCGCGTCAACGGACATCTGAGGTATGATCAGAAGTACGCCATCACGGACAAACACCAACTAGTCATACTCTGTGCTTCCCAAGAAGACGAAAGAGCGTACAGGTTCGTATTTGGTTTTTCAAAATGCAACATTATATTTCAGTAAGATTTTTGAAACGTGAATCTTTATGCATTTTTAGAGCTCGCGCCTTTAATACACAATCGGGTAAAGTGGAAAACAGTCCATACATACGACTTACCGTCTACGGAGACGATGACAAAGAAATCGCCCCGGAAATAATCATAAAGCCAGAAGACACGAAAGTAATAAAAGGCACTGAATACACTAACTTATATTGCATAGCGAACGCCAGACCCCTCTATGAATTAGAAACGTTATGGTTCAAAGACGGAGTGCTGATAGACCTGGCTGGTGTTACGTACGACTTAACCGATCAATGGAACAGGACTCTGAGTCTGATATCGGCAAATTTGTCTCACACGGGGCAGTACACGTGCCAAGCTAGATTGAAAACTGGAGGCTTTGCGACGGTCACCGCCTCAGCGACCGTCACCGTCTTCGAGAAGCCCGTTATGCTGTCAAGTTTGAGATTTGAGACGTACGCAGAGTTCGGCACTTCGGTAACTCTAGAATGTAACGTACAAGGAATACCAATCCCGGGAATCACCTGGTACAAGGACGCGAGGAAGATCGCAAGTGTAGGCGCGGACGCCGGTGAGCCCGATAACGCCGATGTCGACGACGGCGCGGGCAGGTACCGGGTGGAAGTGGACCGGTCACTCGTTATCAGCGACTTGAAGATGGACGATATGGGTATATTCCAATGCATAGCGACCAACGAAGCCGGAGAATCATCGATCTTCACCTGGCTGAAGATAAAAAGTAAGTACATGTAGAAAATATTACTATGAAAAGGAGAACAGAATTAAACGCAAATTAATATTCGCCAATGTCGTGCAGCCAAGAACATTAGGCGCTTACCACGCAGTCATATGAAGTTAATAAGAATGCGGACCGCGACCGATAAAAAGCCAAAAACATTCAGATTCGATACCGGCAGTAAGAGAATTTATTTGTCAATAATAATTGCACACGTTTTTATCACTTAGTGCATTTTTTGTTTCGCTTACAATTAGTCTCTTGTTTTATGATAATTCACTTTGCCCCCCCAAGAGGCATTCCAATTTTGTTGCATAATGAAACAAGAAGATTCGTCTTACATTAAGCCACTTTTAGTTAGCTGATTTAAAAAATTGTCACAAAGCATTATGAGTGATTCATTTTTGATGCATGATTGGAGTATTATAGACATGTATAATTAGTAATTATTCAGCAACATAGTTGTATAGCATTTTACATTCATTTCAAGAATTTTATATCTAATTGTAGGTACTCTGATGGGTGGAAAGGTTCTGTTTCCTCAAGTTATCTATTTTCGTTACTATTTATATTCGAAATACACCTTTATCAAAGCCTAGTCTACAGTAGCATCAAGTGTATGTGGACGAAAACACAAACCGGCATATCCAATATCAGCATGGGAACGGCGTATATCGTGTGAATGCTTATACTGTGTAATTTGAAATTGCCTAACATTCTCTTATAGAAGATAAACATTCACATGAAATATTATACTATACTTCAATTTTAAATAACATTTTCCGTCACTTGCAATTCAGTTACATTTTATTATGCTAATAATAATTAATTGCACAGACACAATTATAACAAATTAAACCTACTTGATCAGCGACACTTTCAATGGTTACACATCGTTTCAGTAAGTCTAATACAAAGTTACGTTTCTCCTGCAATATAGGTAACGATAATTCAGCACAACCAACTGTAATGTATTTAGTTGAACATCTGCAATCTTGACGCATCTTGTTCCCAAAACACCACATTGCGACATGTTCACTACGAACACGATGCATGCGTGTGAGACAGTAACATTTGAGCACACACACCTCAACAACTACGCCACGAGTGTCGAGTGTTAACTAACATTGATTTGAAGGCAAATGTAGTGTTTCTTGCAAGAATAGTGTGTAGTGTAGCGCTCATACTAACTCGATGTGTGGCTCCTAGCCTCTCCGCCCATAATGCAGACGCCGCCCGCCAACCTGACCGTGCTGGACGGTAAGGACGCGACCATCACCTGCCGCGCCGTCGGCGCTCCCACGCCCAATGTCACGTGGTACTTCAATGGTAAGTTGTATATAACTGTACATATTAACTCGATCTATGAATAATAAGACAATCAAATCTGTGCATAATAAGATACATCATAAGACACTTAATTCTGAAAGTAGACAACAGTTCAATGATAAAAAGGATAGATTTGTAATACTAATCGCTAGTATTATAAATGCTGGGAATTGCTAAAATGTATGTTTGTGTGCGCGTGTGAACGTGCGTGCGTGTGCGTGTGCTATTAAGCTCTTTAACCCTTTGCGGTCCTAAGACTTTTTATAAAAATGTTGTACCAGGTCGTACGAGGGGTGAACAAAAAGTAACGATAATCGGACATTTCTGGTACGCAGAAAAATAAAAAAAGAATTTTTTGCTTGCTTATATGCTATACTCACTAGGTTAGCACAAAAATTTCATATGAATAGGTCGCGGTTTTCGGAAGATACATTCGTTTGAATATGAACCGCCGAAGAGATAACATCAAAATGGAGAAAAACGAAATTAGAGCTATCATTAAGTACATCTGCTTGAAAAAAATGTTAACAGCCTAGGCCGTTAACTAAAGGCCGGCGTTCAAGCATTCAATTAAATAGCCGAATAACAACCAGCTAATTCATTGAGCGCAACGTTTAACCAGATGGCTGAACGTCGATTGCTTAGGTTAGGTGAGGTTACGTTGTTAGGTTAGGTTAGGTTAGGTTTAGTTAGGTTAGGTTAGAATCACTTGCCTGAGTATTGGTCAGTCATTTCGAGTCAATCGTTAAACATTGAGTGAGTTAACTATCGGCCTAGTGATTTAATTGTATGCCGGCGTTAAATGATCGGCCTTAAGCGTCCAATTGGCTGACTAATTTAACTAGATGGCTGCGACATATATATCATAAACAATATCTAACGAAACATAAAAAGGCATTCAGAAAATGTGCATCTACCCACCGGCACCAGCACCCGGATACACTTTAACCGCAAGTGGCAGTGGCCGCGGATGTGTTCGGTTCGAAAACTGGTATTTAGACGGATAAAAGATGCATTATTATTAATAACACATTTTTTTTCTTTTAAATTGTCACAAAAAAGTAGACCGTCCACCTGATGATTAGTGGACACCGTCGCTAATGCAGCCTGCCTTAAAAGACGCGAGACGTAGCGTAGGTACATGAAATACCTCCGAATGCAGCTCGTTCCATGGGTTGCACGTAATAAGAGTAATAGTAAGACTAAACCTTCACTAAATAAGATTTACGTGTCGTGCTTGCGATTATACTAAGCTTCATACATACATTATAAAAATTTAGAACGCGACATTCTTTATTTTCATTACCAGTTTTATTACAAGATAAGGTATGATAAGAGGAAAGTCCTTAGTTTAGGTGCGTATCTATGTATAAGTATAAGTATGTACGATGGACGAGGAAGGAATGTCATCGAGTGCTGGCTGCGGTCAGTAAAAGTGCCAATTGCCCTCCTACTAGGCGATATGACGACCAGAAAATTGCTGAATTGAAAAGGACCAGGACCAGGTGGACGATTAGGGAAGACCTAAGCCCAGCAGTGAACTCATAAAAGCTGATGTAACGGACAAAAAATTTATGTAAAAGTGTATTAAGATATCCACCAAAGTGCATACTTAGTTTAGTAAACTGTGTGAATAATTAAGTGTTCTCACGTGGTAGCTTTTAATGCACGTGTTAAAAACAGCACTTATCTGCTGTTTCGCTAATGGGTTGAATTAAATTTGCAGACTCCCTCATCATCAACCTGTCGGGACGACTGCAGGCGTTGGAGGAGGGAGACTTGCTAATAACCAGCACCACGACAGCGGACAGCGGCAAATACACGTGCATCCGGGCGAACGACGCCGGGAATGTGTCCGGGGAGGCCTACCTCACTGTTTTAGGTGTGTTTTTGATGTATATTTCATCATAGACCTAACAATATGTCCGTTTTTTTCTCAAAACGACAGGCAGAAGAGTGTAGTAAACTCCCGCGTTTCATTAAAGACGTTATACCACCATTGAATAGGAGGTGAGCCTTTTGCCATACACAGGAAACAAATCCAGATTTCGTGCTACTACTGGGAATTTCGAACGAAACCAAAACTTCTTGATAAGCAGAGGCGACCAATGCGGCAGTTGCGGTCTGCCATTTATGTTCTTGAAGAGGCTCCCTCCGGTCAAACGGTAATAGAATTTGCCACATGCAGAAGCTTGTTCCAACAAACCGAGAACTGTTCTCGGTTATTCGGGAAGATTTATATCGATTTATTTATTCGAACTAACGACGTTGATGTATCATATATCACTCATTTGCTAGAAAAGAGTAATTTAATATCATGAATCGTATTTTTCAGAAAACAACTGTACGTTTTATGTCATGACTTATAATTATTCTATGACTTTTAACTATTATAATAGTCACAGAATAATAATGATTTCAAATTTTCAAAGCCGTTTTCTGAAAAGTACGATTTTATTTATAGGTATCACAATCGTCTCGCGAATGAGCAATATGTGTTTACGCAATAGTTAATCCCACAGTTATGTATTAAGAGGTTGTTTCAGTGAGGACCCAGATCATCGCGCCGCCGGTGGACACGCGCGTGCTGCTCGGCCACACCGCCACGCTGCAATGCAAAGTCTCCAACGATCCCAACGTCCAATACAACATCGACTGGTTCCACAACAAACAGTACCTATTATTCCTATAATTTTCAATTACTGTGTGTCTGTGTGTGTGATGGAAGAAAAATTAATATTCGTATTGTGCATGCAATAAGAATTGCTACCACGTTCTGTAAGAGACGTTTCATATTTATAAGACCTGTCGCGCACGTTATAGGTATTCATAAATCCGGCTTAAAAATTAGTGTTTTAAGTGCAGTAGGTCAAAGTATTCAGGGCAAACGGTTAAAGTAAATGACTTGTTGTTGTGAATGTTTCCAGGCCGGTGGCCGCCGGTTCAAGGGTACTGATATCGGCTGAGGGAGCGCTGCAGGTGCAGGCGGTGCGCGCCAGCGACGCGGGCGAGTACACGTGCGTGGTGACGTCACCGGGCGGCAACCACACCCGGCACGCCTACCTCTCCGTCATAGAGCTGCCCTTCTCGCCCACTAACGTGCAGGCCGAGAGACTGGATGCGACGCCACAGCGGGCCGTCAACGTGTCTTGGACACCGGGCTTCGATGGCAACTCGCCGATACAAAAGTTCATAATCCAGAGGCGTATTGTACCCGAATTCGGTAAGTACGAACTATAATTAAAAAAAAAAAACAAACAACTAAAAAAACCAACAAGCAAGCAAACAAAGAAATAGACAAATACATTACTGGTTTTTGTTAACTTCCAGTTACTAAACGTTGCTTCATTTTTACTACAGGACCGACTCCAGATCCATTGCTGAATTGGGTCACGGAACCAATAAACGTCTCAGCATCCCAACGCTGGGTTTTACTAACGAGTCTGAAGGCAGCCACCTCCTATCAATTTAGAGTCTCTGCAGTCAACACAGTCGGAGAAGGCCCGCCCTCTGATCCCACTGATGTACTAACACTGCCACAAGAAGGTATGAATTCTATATATTTTATTCCAAATTTGCATTCTCTCATAACATAATATTTCTTAAATATTCAATTAATATTATAAAATAAATAATGACTTCTTAAGCTGTATCCATTGCAACGGGTATCTTATATAAATGTGTGTACGACGAACTTTGCATTTAAATGATTTTGAAAGTAATAATTGTTATTCTGTCACCATTCATCACCATATTCAAACTGAGTTCTTTTTATAACCAAGCGGCCAGTGACTTGATATGCTGCCAAGGTATGGGAAATACTGCACAACTGTAAACTCTTCGTAAATTACATGTATCCGTAGTATACTTTCATTATTATAATGTTCTTTTGCAATCTGTTTCAACTTGTTTGCATGATTCGCATTATTATTGTTTACAACCGGTTAGCGATTATGCATTATTTTGAAATAAATTAAGTTTTATTACCTAAAAAGCATGCACAAGCTCTCAATATCTGCATTGCATGCACAATTAGTAACTTCAGTTTACTTTGTTTAGTAACAATTATAAATACATTCCAGCACCGTCCGGACCTCCTCTGGGATTCATGGGATCAGCTCGCTCATCATCAGAAATAATAACACAGTGGCAACCGCCCTTGGAGGAGCACAGGAACGGTCATATCCTCGGATTCGTGATTAGGTACAGGTTACGAGGTTACGATAACAGCCCCTGGACCTATCAAAATATTACCAATGAAGCGCAAAGAAACTACCTGATACAAGATCTGATTACGTGGAAAGATTACAACGTTCAGATAGCCGCGTACAACGACAAGGGCGTGGGCGTGTTCTCGGACAGCTACACGATCAAGACGAAGGAGGGCGTGCCGGAAGCCGCGCCCGACAGCGTGCGCTGCGAGCCCGCCAACTCGACCGCCGTCAACGTGTGGTGGACGCCGCCCAACCCTCAGAAGATCAACGGCATAAACCAGGTAGAGTCGGTTTATATATAATAATATAAAACAGATTTTGTGTATTTTTAACACCCACACTCACGTCCACTGTTTTCATTGCAGGGTTATAAGATCCAAGCGTGGCGATGGGACGACAGTGCGAACCACAACGTTGAACAGAGGCTCGTGAGCGTGCCTCCGAATCTGTTGAATCCTCTCACCGAACAAATGGCTGCAATTGGCGGGCTGGACAGATTCACCGAGTATAATATCACTGTGCTGTGCTTCACTGAGCCCGGCGACGGACCGGCGAGCGACTATGTTCTAGTTCGTACAATGGAAGATAGTAAGTTTGTTCTTGCAAATTATAAATTGAGTTTACATGTATTAATTTAGTTATATATTTGGCACTCGGTACTGTCCGCCTTCCCTTTAATTGGCGCGAAGAAGTAATAATAATAACAAATTAAGTATTTTTCATAAGAACTATAAATCCTTGTAAATACTAATCAAAGGACAAGGATCTTAACACGTTCGTAGCAACATTCGCATTGCATTCAAAATGTTCAAGTAATATTCAAGTAATGATCAGTATTGCCTGATCAAAATCACAATGTATATATACTAAATGTATCATAAATTGACGCCTACACAAAGGCGGTAACCGTAAAGTGTTCGAGACAGTTGTGGTGGTATTGAATGTGTTAAGCAATATGTAAATGTTGTTTACAGTACCCGATGAGGTCGTGAATCTTCAGTTCGATGATATATCAGACCGGGCCGTGAGAGTGTCTTGGGGTCCCCCGAAAAAGGCGAACGGTATTTTAATAGGTTACAAATTAACATACCAAATGAAGGATAACCCCGATTCGGCCAAAGAAGAAATCCTTCCTCCGAACGTCACAAGCATTAGAGTAGAACATTTGCAGGTAAGTTAAAAGATAATAATAAAGGTTTTATTTTTGGAATGATTTGTAACAAATCTAAAGAAACGAGGTTTACAATATTTCTATTTGTAGCTACGAGGGGCGGTTGAAAGGTTTTGAGCGTAAGATATTAAAATACTGATAGAAATGTAAAAAAAAATATTTTTTCAATATAGTCTCACTCCATTTCAATACATTTCTTATATTTACCCCGGTCAAAAAGTATTCGCCGTTATTCTGTTGGTAATATTCGTTTACGGCCGCCTTCGTTTCATTATCACTGGAAAATCTCCGTCCCAGGTTCAAAACGGCTTATAAACTAAGTACACTTGAAAGTAGTATTCAACAAATTATTTTTATTACATTCAATTTTCGCTATTTCTTACGGTTTTTTGCAATTTACTCGAAATTGGAGCGTGTCCGACCAAAACTGACTTGAAATTCAGATTAAGTGGGTCGAAAAACATGCTCGTAGATAAATGACATCCGCTGAACAGAAAAGGTTTTTTTTGTGTACTGGTGTTATTAACATTATCATCATCATCAGCCGTCCGAATCCATCGTTGGACATAGGTTCCCCGGTTGGAGCACCGTTAAATGGTGGCGCTAGTTGCGGGTGGTAGGTGCCGGCGGTAGGTGCCGGCGGTAGGTGGGGGCGGTAGGTGCCGGCGGCAGATGCCGGCGGTAAGTGCGGCGGAGGGGCAGGTGGAGTGAGCGTGCGCTGCCCCGCAGGCCAGCACGGCGTACTCGTTCTGGGTGCGCGCGCTGAGCAGCGTGGGCGCGGGCGCGGCGCGCGGCGGCGGCGTGCGCTCGGGCGTGGAGCCGGTGCTGCCGCACGCGCCGCGCAACCTCGCGCTCTCCAACATCGCCGCCTTCTCCGTGCTGCTGCAGTTCACGCCCGGCTTCGACGGGAAC
>DWME01007959.1:0-12147 GCA_018244795.1 Parelbella ahira ahira
CTTATAGAATAAAAATATTTACTGAAAAAAATATTGTATGGATTTATTATCGAAATTGTATTAAAAATTAAATCCTAAAGTTTATTACAAATTGTAATCAAGCGTTGCTGAAATATAACATAGAACAAAAGTTATCGACATGGCCCGAAGGATTAGCAAGCTGAAGTGGCAGTGGGCTGGTCACAGCTGTCGCAGAATCGATAGCCGCTGGAGCAGACGTGTTCTGGAGTGGAGACCGCGACTTGGGAAGCGTAGCGTAGGACGCCCTCCAGCCAGGTAGAGTGGCGATATACGCAAAGTGGCTGGCAGTGGTTGGATGCGAATGGCTGAAGATCGAGCTACTGGCGTGCTGTTGGAGAGGCCTATGTCCAGCAGTGGACGGAAGTAGGCCGTTAATGAATAAATGGTGCTGAAATTTATAAAGAGAGAAATTACTGTTTTTTAAATATAACTTGTACATAGATTTTTATATAAACCGCCAGATTCTATTTTATTAGTTTTAGTACTAATTCCCCTAATGTAACTAGATACCTTGTTCGCGTAGTAATCATATATATTTTAATATTTAATAAAAGACTGTCTCGTTGGTCAAGCGGTTGCAAGCGACTGCCGATCGGGAGGTCCTGGGTTCAAATCCCAGGTTGGGTTTTCTAATTTAGAATTTCTAGTGGTGACACGGAATCTGGAATTGTGCCCGGTGTATGGCAATAGGCTTACCACCTATTCCATGGGACGCAACATCACTTATGAAACGTGGGATTGTAGCACCACACTGCTCTGCCTACCCCTTCGGGGATAACAAGCGTGATGTTACGTTTTTTTTAGTAAAAAATGTAATGATTAAAACAATCCTCGCTGAGCGCACATCAAAAGATATAAAACGAATGGGTCCCAGCTAACTTCTGTTATTCGTACGGTTAACTATTGCGTTTTTGTTACAGTATCCGCTATATTTAAGCTTGAAAAATAATATTAAATATTTATAAATATTAAATAGGGTGTGTAGCTTAAATTTACGATACAGAACTGCAATGTGATACAGCATAACAACACTACGCCTGCATTTCACCGACGGCGTAGGCAGAGGAGTGTACCTATTACACTCGCAGGATTCGTCAGTTCTGTTGTATATCCCACTATGGAATATGGAGAGTAAGCCTGTTGCCATTATATTCCTTATTGTATTGGGTATAAGGGTATCAATATGTAATATTATAATGATCGAATTACTCATTTATTAAACGTATATACATATTTAACGGATTTATAATAGATAAATTTAGGTAGTTAGCGCTTTACAATACATTATAAGGATAGACGTGTCCAGCTGTGATAAGGAAGGAAATCTTAATGAGGAAACCTGCAAACCTTGAGATTCACTACAATGTTGAAAGAAGTACGAAGTCTGCCAATTCGCGTGGTAGCTTATGGCTTTCATTTTCTCATTCTATGAAGCAAATCATGCCTAACATTGGAATGACAAATTGTTTGACGATTATTATACATGTGTAATCTTTAAACATTTATTTTAGTATATTGACAATGATTCATATGCATTAGACTTTATCGAGACACTTTAAGGAAGGTAATACTGTTAAATGTTATTGTTAAAAGTAAAAAGCCAGTCGGTTGGCGGGCGGCCAGCGAATCAACTGCAGTAGCGGTCGCTT
Source organism: Parelbella ahira ahira (assembly GCA_018244795.1). Taxonomy (NCBI): domain Eukaryota; kingdom Metazoa; phylum Arthropoda; class Insecta; order Lepidoptera; family Hesperiidae; genus Parelbella; species Parelbella ahira. The sequence goes on from DWME01007959.1 coordinate 1,671, forward strand.
CCTCAAACTGAAATTGCCGCTCTAAATGGTTTTCCTTATCTTTTATACATTACAACGTGGTCAATCCATCGAATTCACTTATCAGTTTTAATGTTCTCAAACGTCAATTATGTTAACATTTTAAAGTAGCTCTACGATTATCGGCAGAGCAATAAAATGTAACTTACATAATTGTTAACTGTTTCGTAGGTCAAATGGTCGGGCTGTGTAATTGGGTTTTTCTAGCGTGAAATTTCCGATCTCACTAGTCAGGATTTGTTTTCTACCGATATTTTTACAAATCTTGCTCTTTTTTATAAACCTATAATACCTTATTAATATTTATTACACATCATTTGTTTTATAAATATTTCACCGTATTTACGAATGGTGCTATTATAGTCTTATATAGTCGTCCTATAAGAGCCTAAAACTTATACACATACATACATGTACATATTCTTTCCTATTTGTTATTTGTACCGTATATAACGATATCCGTGGTTCCCTATCAGGCGATTTACTATTTTAAAGAATGCCATGAACCGAATAAAGTAAATTATAATGTACTGCGGTAACTTGCCAGGTGTACGACAATAAGCCGACCACCCATTTCATGGAACGTATACCTTAACTAGTGAAACGTGGGCGTACTATTCTCGTTTGTCTACCCCCTTCAGGGAGATAGAAGCGTGATGTTTTGTTATATTATAATAATGCCCTTTTATGATCCTATTCATTATTATTATGCACTGTCTACCCCAGGGAAAGCATCACAGTTAATTCCTATAGAAGTTATATATTTTTAGGTTAATTTGTTTGCTCGCAAAATTTATCGCCCTACGTTTACTTAGTAACAATGCATATCCGATCCATATAATATATGGATCGGATATATGTACAATTTGCAAATATTTTGTACTCGTATTTACCGTTATCTATACATATGGCATTACCTAAAATCACTTACTATTCGAGATATTTTTAGAAATAAAAACGTTTTGAGTATATTTCGATATTTCATCATCATCAGCCTGTATAACCACACGGCTACATGTATAGGTCGCCCCCGACGGATTTTGCCCATAATCCCTACGCTGGGCATGCCGGTGCGGGTCGTAGAGCACTGCTCGTCCCGATTTAAACATTTACAGTTTACACAACACAAAAGAAGTTCATGTCGGGTCAAATGATTCTATCCTAATCTGCCAAGAATCATATTTTTTTATTGATGTACCAAATCGAAAATGACAGCATTTCAAGTAATAAAGCCAAGCATTCAGATAAACACGCTATACATATAACTATATAGTACACAGATAAGCTATATTATAAATAATTCCTATACATTCGTAAAAGCGAAAAAAAATACAAAAAACTACGGGCAACTTATTAGGTTTTACTACGAACTTGAAAATCGACACCAGTGGCTATAAAGTGTGGGAATTCCCAAGCAGGGTTTGAAAAGGAAAGAGCATGAATCACACGCACACAAATCTATATAATATACCTACAATATGTTTACAAGCTTTGTTTTACCCTGAGCTTAGTGTGCGTCATATCAAAGACCTGGTTAGAATAAAAATATGAACGCTACTCCGATCTCTACAACTCAAAATAACTAACGCATATTGAACTTTATGGATCTCCGCTAAGGATTTAAAAAATTTGCTTTTTATGTTAGTTTTACTTGATACAGTAAATTTAAGAATTTAAAAATAAACCAGAAGTTTTCATTTAGTAATAATGAAGTAATTAGTTCGGTTCGGTTGAAAATCCTAAGATGCCATAATAAGAATACTTTTAGATTTTTAACACTCTTTAAATGGTAATGTCACATTTTTCCTTGTTTTTTTTTTTCAAATTTTTTAAATGCAAGGTTCAAATGTTATCTTACAAAAAATAATAAATAAAGACAGTATACGTTTTTTATCATTGACCTATTCATATCTACGGACTATTGTATCTTAATGACAAAATTCATATACACTGAATACTAACAAATTAAACAATATATATTCGTCATCGTCGTCATCTTTATCAGCCTATCTCAGTCCAAACCATATTAGTACCTACTGTAAAATTATAATATAATACTTTAAGCCAATGACCGACACATTTTTTTTCAAATCAATAACGGTTTAATGGTATGCTAATACTTTAGAATGTTCGTAAAATAAATGTGTATTGAATGAACAAAGGGAGCGTAAGAGAAAGTTTAAAAAAAGTAAAACTATATTTAAAAAAAGAACAAATGATTCAAACGTTTACAAAAGAGCGACAAAATGCATTCGTGGCTTTGCTCATTATTACTGTATTCGTGCAAACGTACATGTACAAGTATTAAACACTGGCCACTCGATTGTTTTATCAAGAATATTTTCCCACAGACTACAAGCACGCTGGGTGTCTAATGAATAAGAATGGGCCCGCTGATCATAATATGTGAATTAATCCAATTGTGAGAGAAACTTGACGGCGCGAGTGCTGCCAAATGCTCTACAAATTGATACAATTCAATAGACAATGACATTCAATATGGCGAGTGAGTGCCTGCAAGGGCGTCGAGACCCATTTTAAGCTCAACGCTTCAATAAACAAGGCATTACTCATTTATTATGTTACCAGCGACTCCGCATACCGTATTACCTGTTCACCTAGCAACGGTCCCTTTAATAATAAATAGGTACATTTCGTACGTAAGTAAAAAAGCGTCTATACTTCAATATAGTCAAATACAGTACTATACATTATTATAGTACTCAACAGTATGAAGTGAAGACGTGTAGTTGATTTCTCGGGAAGTAAAAAATCGATTCGACGAATCACTCACTAACTGCGTTCGGTAATGTTGCTTAATAAGACCCTCAGTGAGTCGGTAAGCGATAATTTGAAGCGTAGCGCACGAAAAGCATATTTAATGTCTGCGAAGTTTTTCATACAGTTCGTTTTATTTGTACAGAAAAACTGGGAACAGAGCAGATGCAAAAAACGTTTCACTCCGTTTATTTGAAGCAGAGTATGTTCTAACTTTACTATTCATAGACATCTATGAGAGTTTTAAACAGACCCGTTTATGTTGTGCCATTATTTTAATATATGAATCGTTTGTTTTAAATATAATCTAAACAAGCGGGTTAAGCGACTCTATTAAAGATAAATTATTGTGTATTAATTTTTTCGTCAACGACACATTATTTATGTCACAAACATTCACAAACTTTACCGCCAAGAATATTTGTTTTTTTTTTTAAATTCCATTCTGAGTGGCGTGTTCGCGAAATCAACACTTAGAAGTACTTAGTTATAATTCAATACGATCCACAGTATGCCGTTCTGTAAACACTCGTGGTTGGCTCCGATCCAGGTACGCTTCACCTGTATTTCTGATTCGAGTACGCCATTTTACATAGAATTCCGTTGCTTCCATAACCTACTGGCAGCCTGACCTTTGTGGAGTTATGGCCGCGTACACCATGCGGAATTTGCTCTTTACACATTTGAAGTTGCTATCCCGTGGAATTAGGGACGAACCCGCAATTTATATTACTAAAACGTATATTTATTTCTCGTTTTTTCCCTAGTGACATTCATCATAATAAAAAAACGATGTTTTCTATACGTATGTTAATGTTGCAAGTGAATTGACTCTCTCTCACACACACACACACAAACACACTATCAGCCTGTCATCGTCCACTGCTGGACATAGGCCTCTCCAACGGCACGCCATTGAGCTCGATCTCCGTTCTTCGCATCCAACCATTGCCAGCCACTGCGTATATCGTCACTCCACCTAGCTGGAGGGCGTCCTACGCTACGTAGAAATTCTCTCACTGATAACGAAGTCATAACCGCCTGTTTTGCTTATCGACAGAACTATGTAGAATTTTGAATAAACTGTTATCGTTTATATTACATGGATAATTAAATTCAACAACGCTTTATTAGTGTTTTGAATAGAGGACTTCGATACCCTATATAAAAACATATTTCGTGTCACGCATTGTTAAGTTCCGTATAAGCAAAAGCATTTTGTGTTAGGAGCTATTTTCTAGTGTATCGACTCAAGCTTGCAATACGTCCGACCGTATAAAGTCCTGAGAGCGTATGATTTGACGACATTCATTGCGTCCTTGGTTCGTATTTGCATGGAATGGATTTTATTGCAATGTATCAATTGACGCAATTGTCCGATTATTATTTTGCATCGTATGCGTTGATGATGTATCATTGTCGGGCCGTCTGGCGAGGGGCGAACGTTTGTTCGATTAGCACAACAATTGTCGGATGTCATTGTATGAGAGAGCCAAATTAAACTGAGTATATGTAGGACATGTCAGGCCTTTGTAAACCGCGGCGTGTTTGTTTTCTAAGTTTTTTAGAACACTCTCAATTTGGTTCATTAATGAAATAAAATGCTGTGCTTAAAATACTTTTTGAGAAAGTTGTTGTATTGCTGCTATATTATTGATTTTTAGTATGTCACTTCGAGAATTAGTTTACAAAACAAAGCGTGTAACTACCAAGCGTATAAAATATATGTATATATGCAGTACATATATGAATAAAACAGACCGAGCGAGCCTTTCGCAAACCTTAATTCGTTGTCAATGACATATTCAATCTCATATGGAGAAACCAGAAACGACTTGAAGTGGCGGTTATGTGACGAAACAGTGAAGCCTGACAATTGCCACCTTGCGAAGACGGTCGGATTGCATATTGCTCAACTATCTAACTCTGAGAAGAGCATCTTGGCTTAATTTATATAGTATGCACATAGTATTGAGCCTAAGAAGGTATTATTTTACTATGCGCCTTGCTTCCCGACTTGACGTAATAATAATATTTTTCTCTATAATTACACTTACATTGACAAATTAATATTGCACCCGTGGAATAAATCAAGCGTAATATTTATAGTTTACGTAATTATGATCGATTTTAACGTTACAGTTAACGTTACAAAGCTGACAGCTGTAACGTCGTTAAATTCCCGTTATTTAAAACGTTGTCTAAATTACAAAACCAATAATTGGTGAAGTAAGGTAACACATTTGCGAATGTTAATGTATGTAGTTAGCAGAGGAGAGCAAGACTCCTATCTTACTAAATAAGTCGATACGGGGTCGGATTACGGAGTCTGTCTTCAATAGAAGCACTTCAGGTCAGTAAGATTATAGATATTTTGTATTATATGCTCTCCCCCGGCCCTATTACAGACCAGCGTGATAATAAAATAATTATGATTATTAACAGTGGAGCATATTATATTATATATGATAATCACAAATACGCAACAGTATTTCTTTCATGGTATTTTATTACGTTATATATGTACCTATATATTACTCAGTCAGCGTTTGAAGACGAGGAACGAGTCGCTATTGAGACGGTGCACGAAAGTGTCAATTTACACACGTAAACAGAATAGACGGAAAGTTGAAAACACAATATGCAACTCGAATGTTTATTAAGGTATAACTACATTATTAGTGTGTTAATAGAGTCCACAAAACAGAAGAAGCGCATCAGGTGAACAAGAAGAGATATTTGCACGGAATTGTCGTGCTTTGGAATCGTCGCGACAATAATCATAATTCATCATGATTATTAATTTAGAAAGGATCATGTATCGGAGTTATACTACCAGTCATATTATTATGTCATGTCTTCTGTAAATCGCTATAATGCACGTTGAGTCATTAATGCTAAATATTACATGTAGGGTCATAATTAAACTTGTTTATCGCGTGGTCGAATGCGTGCATTAAAACCGTTAATTTTCCTTCTGATAATATGCGGTCCGTGGAACAATGGAGAAGTTTCGAGACATACGAGGAACATTCGAGCCGAACGCTCGGATGACGCACATCTCTCAAACACATAAACACATGGGCGAAATTATATCCACACAACTTCCTGCTGCGATGGACTTTAATTTATTTCGAGTTCTTCTTTTTCCAATGCAAGATAATCATTGCGAGTTCAATGAACTCATCAAAAGGAATTTTAACATGAAACATGCTTTTGTTTGTTCTGGTACAATAATGGCTCTGAAGCTTCTACCGCAGCAAAACTTTATCAACAATGGCTGCGATATTGGAGATATAATTCTTTGCGTGTCATTAACAGATACAATACCAAGAAGTTGAGGAATAGGATCCAAAATGTTACTCTATCTAAGAATACTTTTAAAAGCCTATCATATAATATGTAAGTCGCTTCAATCGGCGGGAGTTCATGAAGAAGGACCTTGTCTAGTTTCGACAATTGAGTCATCCCGAAAAACATACGTGAGTTAAGCCGGTACATGTATAATTGTGTGTATAAACCCTCACAAGACATTTAATAATAAAATACATATACATAAGTAATTTAGTTTAATAATTGACGTAGGTATAGAACTGAAATCAACAACAAGTTGATAAATATCGGAAGCTATAACAATTAAAAGCACTAGAACCAATTATTAGTTCCAAAAACTATATTACAAGGTTACCTAACACTTCTAATTTATTATTAACGAAATACTAATCGTTTCACAATTATACGACTACATACATATGTACCTACATATATTATACATACAACGAACACAAGCATGCCTTTGAGATTTTATTTGTAAATATATTCGGGGTTAAATCGTAAAAAATGCTATTAGGCATTAAGTTTCACCATTGTTATAGCTATATAATAAAGGTGATTTAATAAAAAGCATATTATAAAATATAAATTGTTACTGGAGATATTCTTACAATCATAGGTAAGGGCAATAGACGCAGGAATATCTCAACTGCAATAATTGTTCTTCGATGCTAGTTTATTGCTCAGTCGTGGTTAGTTAGTAATAAAACTTGCTAGCTCTTTCAGTGATAATACTATTTTGCTCTTTCAAATTTATCTCGTTTGAAAAGTTGCTCTTTCACCTATAGTAATTATCTTCTGGAACCTCTTCACTTTCAGATCATCGTCTATTTATAATCCGAATAAAAAACGACTTTACTCATGATACTTATATGGGGTGCAAGAGAAAGGTTAATCAAAAATACTAAATACTCTAGGTATCAGTTTGTTAGTTAATTGATCGCAAGTTTTATGACATTGGTCTTAGCACATCTCGTGACTTATAAAACAAAAATAAGATCTTGAATGTATGTATTACGATACCGCAGTTAGTTATGTATTATAATTTAAACGCAGCGTAATCAACGTTTACACTTAGACAAGAAAACCTGAAACGTTTGCTGGAAAATATAAATTATTTGTTTAATTTATTACAGCTTTACAAATAACTACCCATTCATTTTGATTTATGAATTTGCAGAGAAAAAGATTTAAAGTTATACTACGCACTCAGTTTAGCTACTTCATCTCTCACTGTATAGAAATGATACATTAACATTCATGTATTTTTCATTATCTTTTGACATTATTTAAGTGCAGTTTCCATTCATTCATCACTTGTGCCCATCATTTATCATTTCGCGGGTCCCACATTGTTATCTCACTTTGTACTTATTCAACATTATTTTCATTGTCATACAAACATTTATGTGTAGGACAAAGTATTATTAATAACATACTATATATTGTATGTAATGTACTATATGTATATTGTATGTAATAATGTCATTGTGGAAGATATTTATGTTCTATAACCGTCTATATGAACAGATTAATGTTTTAAATTCCTTCCCTCCTTCGTTTTAGCAAATATACATATGATTGCAGATACTTGTCAAATATACGTCAAAAGTGACAGATGTCAGCATGAATTAGTAATTTGTTTCGAGGACGACAGCTTTTAAATGCTACGCCGATTTTCAAAATGTGTGACTGTCACTTCAATTTTGATAAAAACGGAATTTTTAAAAACAAACGTTACTTAACTCATTTCGTACGGAAATCTTTCAACAAAAAAGATACTAGCAATCAGTAGTAATCCTTCAATTTTGATAAAACCGTTGTAAACGAGCAAGTGCTAAAATATTTCGAGCAGAAATCCTTAAATATAAAAGGCTGATAATCAATAAGATTCGAAGAAATGTTAAGTTAATCGCTACTCAAATGTCTCACGGGCAGCGAAGGTCGTCGGCCTGGGTTCGTTTAAAAACGATACGGCAAATTGATGTTCTTACGTAGTGCCACCACGCCTTCACTGGAACTCGGGAACTTCCAAATACAACCTGTTTAGTCATGATTTCAAACGAACTTGCCTGTGCAACTTTTGGTTGTTTTAATAACGTAAGAATAATAATTGTTGTATCAGTAATAAAATGAGGAACTGGTACATAAATAATAAGGTTGTTTGGTATCATAAAAAGGAGAAGTTAAAATAACTTTGGATTTTATTTATAAAATTTATGCAAAAGCAATCAGTGTAAAGTTCCAAGTAGTATTTTGTTCCGAACATATATTTAAAAGATAATATGTAATTGAAATATCTGTTTAAGATCAGTGTATGTACAGTTTTATATACATACATATATTCATTTTTCAGTTTAAAATGAAGCTAAAATAGAAAATAACAAATTGTAATAAATAATAAACAACAATATCACGCTTGTAACCCCGAAAGGCTGGGCAGACGAGTGTAGTGGACAGCGGCGTTTCACCAGTTACGTTTAAATCCCACCATGGAATATCGGCTGGGCCTATTGCCATGCACCGTTAACATACTTAAATTTGAAGGTTTTTGCTGTAAATTTCTACTAGAAAATTTAAATTTAAAAAATCAATAGGACCCGAACCGGGAATAGAAGTCAGAATCTCTCTACAGATTTGCCATCATTACACCAATGAGACATATTCTAATACGTAGAATAAATATTGAATCCTTACTCTCATAGAAAATTACCACAACTCGACTATCGTTATGGACAGTTCTTTTTCTCTACGACGCTCCTACTGACAGATAGTAAGTAACCTGTATAAATAAAATAAAATTTCCATAATAAGACACTGTCCGGGCTAAAATTGACGTATGGTCGGCGTACTGTTACAGGAAGCATCACAAAAAGCTACAATAAAGCCTTTACCACCATCACGATGCAATTTCAGTTCATAAAGTCATTATTAAACAAGTACCATTTGGGTGTAATTTTTATTTGCCTTAAACTATCTTGTATAATTTCCGTTAAGTTTTTCTGTGTAATGCCATGTGTATATGTATGTGTACTTGTTTCTTTGTTACTATTATAACGTGAAAGTTATTAGGCAAACGCTTTTGAGAAGGTTATAGTATCATAGTTTCAAGTTTAAACGTATGTATTTATCAACTGTACACACACATAACTATATACACACGCACACATGCGAATTTACACACATGCTCGCTCAATCACGTACCTTTATACATACTATACATACATAAATATATAACGTAGAACATGACACATAATTGTACAGTAAGAGAGACACCAATGACAAACCACAGATAAATTACCAAATATGGGTACTATTGTTTAAACCTCACACTTATCAGTTATGCACTTTCGAATCCGCACCCGTGTAACGCCGATTTGTGGTCATGTATCCATTTTTGCTTTAAGGCAACCCACAAAACAGTACAATGACGATGTCGGCAACGCCCTCCGCCCTGACACCGCAGTGCCACCAACAATAATGCCAGTGTGCACGGATCTTAATCGCTTAGCACAGTCACGCTTTGTTTGAAATTTTTAAGCTACAGATACGAGTTTTTTCGATCGGTACCTATATTTTTTTAAACTAGGTTAAAATAAATTAGCTTTGTAATTTGTCTGTTGTGAGCGATGGAAGCTGGATGTAGACTTCTACATATTTGAACCTAATTGTTTACTCTATTTAGGCTACGTGCATATACATACATACACGCACGTATGTATGTTCGTGTGCGTGCATGCACGCACATACACGCACAAATTCACGCTTATACACTTATGTACATACATATGTATACCATTATATAATATAACTGTAAACTACGTCTGTACAACAATTAATTAAACGTGCGATTCAGACTAATCAATATAAATGATTGATATAAAATGTTATCTGTTAGAACGGAGTGCAATTCACACATGAAACAACGTTAACGGTCGACTCTCGAGGTTCAACGAAATAAAGACAGGGCAATTTCTCAAGCGTGTAGCTTGAAGTAGAAAAAAAAATACAAATATGTGCATATACCGGTCACTCCTGTTCTGTTATCTGTACGTTTCTAAGCCGCCCGAGGATAAAAATACATCGCCGGTGACAAATATAATAAGATTCATAAATATTAAACGCGATACGTTCTCTATATTGGCGAACATCAACTCGTGTGTGTGTGTTCAACTATACATCCATTGACGCTTGAATAAACATTACTTATGTATGTTTTTTCTACTAACATTTTTCTCTAACTATATATTTTTTATCTTCTGTATTCTTAACAATTATTGTCATGCCATCTTCATGCCAAGTTCTCTACGGGCTAGGCAGACAACACCGCGTGCCGACACCTTCTTCT
>DWME01007960.1:0-12145 GCA_018244795.1 Parelbella ahira ahira
AGTTTCATACTCCTCCGTCCGCGCAATTTTCGTAAAAAGGGGTACAAAGTTTTTGCTTCACGTATTAATATAATAATGCCGGCATTTAGTTATCGGCCTAGACTGTTAACTAAATTCCTGATTAAGCTAGTTGGCTGCGACAGAGATATTACTTCATTACGTCTAGGAATGTGATGTTAATCAGATAAATATAGAACGGTTACTTAGATGGTCTGTTTTACATTGCAGTGATGGCACGTAACATACTGTAACAGTTAGAGCTTAGCATTTTAAATATCCTTTCACCTCTGTGCCGGCCAGTTGTAGCGCCACACGGAGTTTTTGGTTAATTTGATTATGAGTTCTTTACATAGAAGGACCAGTGTTAATAAACACAACGCTTTACTTGAAGAACTGATGTAATTCGTAACTAATGTACAATTATAATGTAGACTTAAACTGAAAATGATGCGTAATATAGAACAATTTGAATATAATGCAAAGAATAACGAGTCTAGTTGCGTAAGTTAAGAAGAAACAAGTAGAAGTAGTGAATAGACAAAAAAAGCGAAAATTAACGATCGCTAGTGACCATTGTCCAGTGGTCACCCATTGGTTGCTCGACGATATCACGTCATAGTACACCAATCAGCATTCGATACGATAACGAGCTGCATTGGCTGGTCGACGTTGACCATCGAGTGTCCAGCGCTTCACTGTACATTGCTCACCTTGGGTTATTGTACATTGCGGCTCTGACAACCCCTTATCTTGATTATACAGCGGTATACAAATATTCCGCACTGTCTTATCCCTAGTCAGCAATTGGAAAATTACTAAGTTATTTGCATGCGTAGTACCGAGTCAATAGGTCATACTGATGTATAGAATAAACACAGTTATCTGGTCTGATCTTCCGTGGACTCACGTTATACTGAGGTGACGTGGGCTTGACTAACACAGGCGGAACCAACATCTGAGCATTCGAAGTGAATCAGACCTCACTGCACATTATTTATAATTACGATAATGTATCTAATTTAGCCATACAACTGAAACGGGTGAGAGTTGTAACATATTGACAGTGATTTTATTAAGCGATGTTCAGATGTTTTTATAAAAGCAAAAGGTAGATATAAATTGCAAATTGCACGAAAGTCTCACCAAGTACGAGTATATCTGTTTTGTTTGCTTTTTATTATTTTGTCTTAAAGACATTTATTTTTATCGGTGTGATGAGGGTTTTGAGACTCGGGGCGTGTCAGCCTCATGAAGTGCTTGTGCCTTTTCCCCAGGATGCCGGACCTTCTGAAGATTTTCCTCCGACACAAAAATAAATAGCATTTAATAGTTTCTTGGCAGCCTCCTTGTTGATGTTGCTTAATGTTGATCAATCGCATTTCGGCTTGTCAAATTTAATATCAGCACAACCGACACATTTTGACAATCTTACTATACCGACATTCCGTATATTTATTTTCTGTGCGTTAAAGTAAACCTTATAGGAAGACATCAATAATGCATCGGAGTAGTTTATGGGATAATGGCCGCGCGGCCTTACCGGGAACAATTTATTCCAGGATGTACTTAGCGATAGCTTTGTGTGCATCACGTTATTCTTTGCGCGAATACCGACAGCCTCTAGGAATCGACAGGAATAAACAGGGCCGAGAGTCGTGTAAAAAGATATCTCAACAAATGGTTGCGTCCGTTTTCAGTACCAATGTATACTCGAGCTAGATAAACGGGTATAGCACACACATGATTATGTTCGCACAGCGATGATCTTAAAAACCGTAGATAATTTGAGTGTCAAGTCGTTGACATGTTTCTCACGTTTTCTATGTATATCTGATGCTTGAATTATACGTGATACTAATTAATTAATTAATTCTTTGCTACTTTTCAGCCTCCATGTATAAAGAAAGATGTTCCATAAGTGGTGTAATATATATCTTACATACTTACATACCCGTCATATATACTCGTATATTGGAAAATTTATTAAATCCCAAAAGTTGATATTTTCTCATTACCTTAATAGATAATATGTAATGAATATTTATCAATCTACGGCTTTATAATAACGGCAATGTTTTTATTTACAGAGCGGGACGCAGAAGGCGAAATCCGCTGGCACTTTACACAGAGGACGATGGCCACGACCTAAGCGACTTGGGCATCGGTACTTCCAGTACTAAGAGCAGCCTCAGTGAAGACTGTGACACACATAGTTTGGCTGTGAGTACTTTCAGTTTAACTATCGTCACTAACTTAACTATGAAAATTGTATTATAACAATATCTTTTTGATGAATCAATGCTGTTATGTTTTCAGAGCGACGGAATGGACCTGGACAAAAACCATTCAGATATGGACAACATGTCTAATTGCGATAATAACCGCAAACTCGGCTCTAGTGCCAACGAATACGACACCTGCACGACTACGACTATCAGCTCGCCGGAACCCGAAGAATACACATACGAGGGCGCCATAGAGGGCTATAAATCTAGAATTATATCACAAAGTAACAGTAACATCGTTAAAACCGTCGTTAACAACAACCTCAAGGAAAAGTCACCGGAAAAGACTAACGGTGACGTTAACAGAATCAGAACTACTGTTAGTAACAAAATCGAAGAAAAAGTTTCATCTTTCCAACAAGAAAGGGTAAACGACACCAAAAACAATAATCAGAAGAAAGACTTACCGAAAGTTGATATTCACAAAAGAAGAGAACAATTCGAAAAAGAGAATTCCCAGGAGCCACAAATAAATAAAACAAAATTACCTGATATTTCAAACAAAAAGTCTATAAAGGAAAGACTGTCTAGTTTAGAGAAATTCACAGAAGAAATTCACGTGCATAAGTCTGCTAGCGATCTTACAAAGTTGCCTACAGAAGTACAGCCTCTAAAAGAGCGCCTGTCTTCTCTTGAAAGAGTTAAATCTGCGTCTACGGAAGTCGATAAAGCTAAACGACTTTCGAACGGAGATTTAAGTAATACTAAATCATTAAAAGAACGTCTGTCTAGTTTAAAGACACAAAAATCTGAAGAAGAGGTTAAAATTACTAAAGTTGAAGTCAAAGATGTATCAATGAGTCTTAAGGAAAGGCTGTCTTGTTTAGATGCGGCTAAAAACAAGGAGATACCGAAAATATCTGTTCAAGAGGAAATTATCGCTAATAGCAAAATATCGGATATAAACATTAGCGATGAATCAAAGGACAAAATGTCTGATAGCTCTTTAAGATCTAATTTGTCAGGTATTGAGAATCAAATGCAGAGTTTTTACCGCTCCCTCGACAGTTTGGATATAAACGGACAGTCTTCTCCAAATTCTTTCGAAAGGGTTCAGAGTTTGGAAGATTTCGACTGTACCGATTTACAGAATAACACAGTCCCGAGTGACATTGAAACTGAAGATAGTGGGATTCATACAGCCAGGGACTCGTGCGTACCGGCCGATGATATCGCGGATTTGACTCAGGTAGCTTCTCCTATTGGAGAACCTATGGTTGAAGTTTCCGAATACGAGTCTTCTAATGAAGATAGTATTATGACTTTGGAGCCTACGAAGATAGAAGAGCCTTTTGAACCTTCTTCAGTCCAGACCATAATAGCTGATACTGTAGTGGAAGAAATAGAAGAACAAGACATTAAAACCGAAGATACTGACAGCGGAAGTAACTATCTTCAAGCGGTATCGCAACCAGAGGAATTAAGTGTCACCGATGATGTGACTGAAATACAAATGGATAAAGAGGATGAAGATACGTTAAAGAGTTTGGAAAATCAAGACTCTAGTGTAAGTCTCAATGAGCCTACGTCCACTTCGTCAGACACCGACACGGTGGTGTTTCAGGGGAAGATGACAATACACTTAAACCTGAATGAAATACGCAACAATCTAAACACTGGTGCTGGAAACAATTTAAATAGTAACAATATTAGTACTAACGATACTGCTAACAGCAAAAGCATGCCAATGGTAACTGTCTCTAATATTACAACTACTACTAACATTTCACCAAAGAATTCCATTAAAACGCTTAAAACATTTAGCGATAACCACAATTCACGTACTAATAACGTTGTTGATGTAGCATCACCTAAGTGCTCGCCCGATAACCAAATTATAGGTATTGATATATCTCACATCAATCATCTTACATCTCACTCCACTCACGAGTCTAATCCAAGTGGCCCAGTCGCCACTAATACATGGAACAATGAAATAGCGGTAAGTAACTCTCAAGATTGTAACCCGTTTTGGGAAAAAAGAACTAAACGTTGTTTAGAGCCTAACAGACGAAAAACTATTTTGTTTATTAACAATAAAGTCACAGTTAAATCCTCTACGAGTTCAAATATTACAAGTGCCAAGGAGAATGCCTAAAGCAGCCTAGGGTTTAATAATATTAAATGTACCGCCATACGTTTTCTCAGTATTGCTTAGCAAGTTAGATGAGAAATGTCGTAATGGTCATTAAGTTTTCTAGAATTTTTATGATCTCGTATATTCTGGTACTATATCCGATCGACCGATATCAGCCCACCCTAATTGTACCTACATTACAAAAAAGCCTTACTTTTAAATATCGGTGTACTAATTTTCTAATTCTTCATACATAATAAATTAACCGTACTTGTGTCAGAAATAGATTTCACGTTGTATCTAATAAATTCATGTGTTAAAACAAAGTAATCATAAGTTGTAGTTCATGTAGACACATAATACTCAATTCATACTAGTAGACAAACAGGGTATTTGTGGACCCCGATATAAACACGGATTCTGTGTCACAAACTAGGACAGAAAGTAGACACAGTAGACATTCTCATTATTACCATCATTTAGTAACTCTGTTTTCAAAAGTGATCTATGTAAATTCATTATATCGAAATATATGTTACACTGTTATGTATGCCTTTTATTTATGTAAATTCATATATCATGTCCTGAAACGATCATAATATCTGTACGTCACCATTAGATGTTCATTGTTTTACATAAGACTTGTATGTAAATTGAGCTAAGTGCGTGCAAAATCAGAATATACAACTCTACTAGGTGTGATAAAACGATTCCCTTATCATTTTGTTACATATCTTTTACAAACAGGGCCATATCTTGAGATTATGGCTTAGTAAGCTAGGCGTCGTTCCGAGGATAGGCTGCCGGTGCTCGTAAAATTATTCTAATGATCTTTCTAAAATATCTTTATTGAAAGGAACGTTGCATCAGCTTTGGGTGATGGGTTAACGAGGTAAGACATGTTCTACGTAGAGGTTGCGCTTCATTTTAACCCGCATTTCGCCGCATTTTGTGCTAAATTTGTCATGACGCTTCTTTCGTTCTCGCATAAGGAGCATGCTTAATTCTCTTTTATTATTATTTCGTTTCTAATCTTTTGTTTTATGGTTCGTATTTTTTTCTGTTAATTTATTTGCTTCCTTGTACTTAATTTTTAAGAATTGATGTTGTTTATATTTTTCGTTTAAAATGTCAGGTCGATTTTTAATTCATTTTCCCAATTCTTCAGGTGATAGACGCTCTAGAATTAGCGTTGAAAGAATTAGATTCGGAAGATAACATCGTTATCGATACTACGATGGAAGACTCTAGATTTAAACCAGATGAAGCCAACCCAGATATGAAATGTGTGGAAAAACTGGACGCTTTACTTGATTTCGATATGGATAAGAAAGTGTCTGTGACACCTCTGTATGAAAGTATTGACATATTCTACCAGAACTCGGTAGCGGGTGGGGCAGCTTTTCCATTAGATTTACCGTCCAATACTCTTGAACCGCCTAAAGAGAAACCTCCTCCGCCACCCACTGAAGATAACGGGGAAGACGAATTGTTAGGCAATGTAAGTGTGTTACCGAGTACGACTTTCCTAGCGAACTCCGAACTCAAGTTCAAACATAACGCAGTGTAATTAAAAATAAACTTGTTAAAAAAACTTGCTATTTCAGGGAAATTTCAAACATACCAGCTCTGCGCGGCGCATTAAGAAGGAAATCCGGAACAAGCGCACCAGTTTCCTGGGCATCGAGGGCCAGGTCGACGATAGCTACCTAGACGTGGACCTGACACTCGCTCCACGCCCCGACATCACGTCTTTCCTCCAAGAGGAGACTAAAATCGAGAAACTGCTGTACAAGAAGACGCTCTCGCTCGATATGGACGCAAAGTTGAGAGACAGCAGAGATTCGGGCGTTGATATCGACAGGGGACCGTCGGCTGAAGCCTGGTACAAGGGCCAGTCTTCCTCAGACACCTCGAACCCGCACAGCAGACAGAATAGTGAGGTAAGGTAAACTCCTACAGATGTGGCTGATAATGAAATTATTGGCAACATGGAAACGAAGAATGTAAACATACAACTTGTAATTATTGTGGTCTTGATCTTTATCCGAATCTATATTTGAATCTTCGATACTGTATTTGACGTATCTATTTATTCTTGTTTCTATATGTGTATTTGTTTATCTATATCTTGGTGTGAGCGGAGCATATTAATCATTAGTGTTATTATTTCCTAATTTTTGATTCCACGCTGCTTATTCGTAACTTTATGTGAAAATTATATAACTATTTATTTTCGTTAATGCAATTTGGTGATATCTTATATGAGTCCCCTTTACATTCGCTAATGAAATTCTCATATTTATTCTAAACACATGGTCGTATCAATTGCAGCCGTACACCCACATGTCAGTGACATCAGACGAGGAAGAGAGCACGACAAAGAAAGCCGAGAAGAATTTCAACAACCACCTCACCACTAAGCTGTCAGGTCTGAACGAAACACCGGAAGCAGACACGACCAAGATCGATCACTTGGATAAAAAGATACAACAGCAACAGGTAAGCGGCTGATGGTATAGGGTAGTCAGGATGCCACCCTCTAGTGGTACATTGTGAAGGTGCACCACTCATTGGAATGTAAGTTAAAGACACCATTAGTACTTGAAATTCAGAATCGTCGGGTAGTATTTACAACGAACATTATAACCATTGAGGTATGCGGCTCGATTACCGCTACCTCACTTGCTCACTTCAGATAAAGGTATTAATCACCAACTAATACCCGAAGACGTTATCGCAATACTTGAGATAATTTATCGATTGAAAATATTTTCGAACTATCTATATGTATGTATATTTCGCGTTTCTTACTTGATTTATTGGGTATCGTAATGCTCTCGTTTTGTTTTAGTCACCCGATAACTTTATACGAGATTGCATCTCGAATTTCTTCTTTATTGTTATATTCAAAAATTGGCAAGCGATATTAGAAATATAATTTTTGAGTCGTATTATTTTATTTTGTTTGCAAAATGTTTTTTCGCATGTCAGTATATTCTATTATGGTAAATGCTAGAATGTTCTACGCTTACAGAATGCTTACGAGGTTGTTTTTATAAAGGAATGTATATAAAATTAGTTCGACGTTGGTTATGTATAATTTATTTTATAGTACATAAGCAAGTTATAACAATAACCGCTTTCACTATTTTATTAATGGTTATGGGACCTTGCTATATATCTGTCAGGCTGTTTGTCACGTTGGCTGGTGGTGAGGACTAATCCAGCGTCGTGTTTTAATGAAACACATGAGACAATTGTATCTATAGAAGCACATATTGTTATATTACAATTTTTACGGCTCTTTTTATACATAGGTCCTACCAGTAGGTGGCAAGGCACTGAGCTGTGCCTGTTGTTTCTTGTAAGATTGTTATTTATCACAAATTTAATTTACTTCAACGTCGCCACTGGTTTTGTTTGCTGTACACCTTAGATAGTTTATTTAAAAGCTATGCTAGATTAACGCGAAGCCTTTCTTCGATGCTTTTATTATTTTTCTTGTTTATACATACTATTACTTTTATTTGTGTAGAATTAATATGCTATAGCAAGTTAGCAGTAGATTTGATTAGTCAGTCAGTAATGTATGTTGATTTCTTCGGTTAATAAAAGTATTTATATCACACTATATGGAGCCTTTTATTTGCATTCGCACCTTGTGTTATACCTTTCGCTGTTATTAGCTTTGCATGTCGTTTAAAACCGCACACAAGAACAGTAACCAATATATTATGTACATACATGTACATATTAAAGAAATCTTTATTTTAAATTTTTCATTTCGTGTGATCGAGTTTACGAGTTGTCTGATACGTTTTCCAATAAGCTCTCATTAATTTTAACATCTATGTACTTAGGAAACATTATATTTTGTGAAGCTATGACACATCGGCACTAAACATCAAATTTAAATACGCCCTGCATACATATATCGTGCTCCTTATTGAAAAATAACAATTGGGTCCATAACAGCTGATAATGTCCCAAGTGTATTGGAGCGACATAAGTGTAACGGTGTCAGAGTGTCGAGTTGAAGTGTATCGTTGGCACAGCGCAGCGACGCTCGAGGCACAAATATAATGGTTCCGCGCGCGCACTCACTCCATCCCTGTGTCATTAACAAGGGGCGCGGCGGCGCGCGGCGGCGCGGCGGCGGTGCGCCGGCCCTCCACGCGCACTCGCAGGTGACTCGCCCCGCACTCGCCCCCCTCACTCGCCCCCCCACTCGCACCTCTAGGCCCCTGCTCCGCATACTTTTGCGTCGTTACTTACTCTTTCGTACAACACGCAGAAATCAACTTGGAACTTGCGAAGAATGCAGTGCCTCACCCACCACCCCTATTAGTCTAGTTAACTGCTGCAAGTCATTATGCCTTTTAAAATTTTGTTCGTTCAAATGCAGCTTAATAAAATACGGCTAAATTCGCGCATTTCATTTGATTTTGATTTTGTTTAATTTCAATGTACAATACGTATAGAGAGATAAAAAGTATGCGATTCACGGGACCTCCTTATTAACCAGTTTTATTAACAATGTTTGGTTTAATAACGACATTTGTATATTGTTTTTATTAACTCTTGTGGTGCTTAATTAAAATTAAACGATTCTCGACTCGGGACTATTTATAAGCGCTTCGGTAATTTGCGTCACGATTGAATTTAAAGTAATTTTCTTATAAATATACCGTAGCGTCTATTATTTTATTTGCGTGTTGCAAATTACCTTATTTGAAAACGCTCTACTTAAAATTGGAAACCGAGCATTTTCCGTTTTATTCTTTCGATGTGCTAGAATCACAACTTCATAATGGCATTTACCGCACGCTCGCTTTCAACTGACTCTCTGTCGCCACTGAGCACCGACTAACCCGCCAATATTCCATCGAGCAAATGTCTAATCGATCTGACTAATCTGTAACAGGAAGTACTGCGTTTCGAAAGGGAACTTTTACAACTGGAACAAGAGGAGTTACGAAGGCAAAGAGACAATCTAATAAGAGATCAGAATAGAATAATGCAAAAGTCCACTCAAGATATATCGACAGCCAGCTCCGCGGAGAAACCGCAGCACCGGCAAGTTAAAGCGGTGAATAATAACTATAGGCATTCCATGCCCAATTTGTTGGTGACGGAGAACAGCAAGTGTGTGTCAGTGGAGCCTCCGCTGCCAGTGTTCCACGAGAACACGAAGAGGAAACCGTTCGTGTCCGAGGAGCACATCCAGAGCCACTTCGGGGTGGAGGAGAGCAGGAAGGTGCTGTATGAGAACAAGTCCAAGTTCGCGGACGTGAGGCGACAGGTGCCCAACGTAATGCGGGTGCCGCAGCCAGTGCTGCCTCCCAAGCCGAGGAGTCGCGAATCCATTGAGAGGGAGATTACTATGCGGTGAGTACAACAATATGCTTTTAAGGAATTATTTTTTTCTCTGTGTTAGTTCGTATTTTAGGTTTTGATTCGGTGTTATTTCCAGGTAGGTAGTGGTGTCTTGACTGTTTATTTTTGAAATTATTTTCCTGCATTTTTATCCCTCATAACACTCATAAAATAAAATAAAGGTACGTGTGCGATTCACACACGATAGGAGTGAAACTTCAGTAAATCGACAAAAGAATGAGATGAATATATATAACAAGGGTAGGATAATTACAAAGTTCATTTGTTTAAAAATGAAAGTATTTTGATTAATTTTAAAATAGTTTTTATTTATTTTATTTAAAATACTATGTTACATAATTTTGTGCTCAAATTCCATATTTTTAGTTTCAACAAATGATACAAAAGGCTTATGATAACTAAAATACGATACAAATGATTTAGTTTCGATTTGGTTGATATGATTTTGGAATGCTGCATCTATTACCGTTTTTGATCACGTAGTTGATTGAGTGCGATTGTTACACTTTTTTAAATTAAACGTTGTATCGAGAAACTCAATCAAAGGAAGCGCTGTATCTGTTGCAAAATTTATGTTAAAATCCCCACTTAAAATCATCGGAATTTTATTTTGCGTCGATACTGACGACACATTTCGCCATTAGTTTCCGGCATCTTATAACATTTATTATTTAGCACAACAAGATATAAAAATACTCACAAATACTGTTAAATAATAACATGTCACGCTGACTTCTTACTAAAAAGCTGTAATACGCAGCCGCATCCAGTGTACAGTAGTATTAGTACATATACTAACACACGTTAAATGCTCAAATACAAGCAAGTATTAAACAGTGTGCAACATACATACACACCGACATTTGCTCTCTGGCTCGGGCTCACTCATCACAGGCGACTATGCTTAGAAGACGGGAGTGGGGATGCTACAAAGCATGGCACAAAGAGGACAGACCCATAATAATATAAAATAGTATGTATATTTCTGTCTCGTTCTTTGTCGGCTTCATCCTACATATTTTTGTATTTATGTCTCTTACCTGTCGTTTTTTCCGTTGCATCCGGTTTGAAATCACAACGATTCTAAGGAAGTTTCATTTTAAAAAATGCTATCCGATATTTCAGAAGCAGTCGCGTCCCGTCGGCCGTGGAGTACGTGAACGTGGACCGGAGTATGGTGCAACTGCGTCACAAACAGAACAGTAACGGCCAGTACCATCCCATGACGAGGCACACACTGCAGGTAGATCATTTCATGAAATATGTAACATGCTCATAATGGACATCGTGACCATAATGATTAAAATGATGCAATATGTTCGTCTATAAGATCTCTTTACTCTAAAATAAAATTAAAAGCAAGATAAAATGAGATAAATATGTACTTTTTATGCAGCCGTCTTTGTACAGTTACTTTTCATGCACGCTATACATCGTAGTGAGGTGCGCAGTTAACTTATGCGGGTTATACAATAATTGTTTTTAATTTTTTAACCGCAATTTCGTGTCCTGTCGCCGCGATCCTTGCACAATTGATTAGCTTCCTCTGCATTCATCACTTCATACACGCATATCTGTCTCGGACGCTTGTAGATAACATATATATAGAAGGGTGTCAGTGTCATATGTGGTGCGTGGACTTGTGCAGGCGCTGAGCGCGGCGCCGACGCCCCGGCTGCTGAGCAACGCGGAGTGGCTCGCGCGCCGCCCCGCGCCGCCCCCGCACCCCGCGCACCCCGCGCACCGCCAGCACTGGCTCGTGCAGGTACCCACCGACCGCCGCGCCGCCGAACGCTCCACAACGGTCTTACTAATATTGACAGCGTTATTTATTATTTCACTTGGACTAGTGGCACAGTAGCGATCGTAATTCGATCGTAAATCATTGAAAACACTCGAGCGCTGTCTAAGTTCTAATGTCCGTGTGATACTACTTATTATTGACGTCTCATGTCTGATATGGACAATAGAAACGTAAATTATAAATGGTTTTTTTAATTCAATTTAAGGTATTTGTAATATATTATATTACACATATATTATTATTATTTTATTTAATATTAGCATTCCGCATTCCTTCTTTATACACTGTAAGTGTGCCAAATTTCATACTTTTTCGTCCGAGTAATTTTCGTAAAAAGGGTTGCTAAGTTTTTGATTCAAGTATAGATTATTTAGTGACGTCATATTGTACTACATGTTAACGTGAAATATCGACAACCACGCATATCGTTAAACGAGAATTTAAAAGTACGATGAATGTCGCGACCTAATCTTGCCTTTAACGCTTCGTAGCATCGAGAAGCGTGTGGTGTTATATTTTTCTGAGTAATAAAGTGATGCGTGCAGGAGGCGGAGCAGCGGCGCGTGGAGGAGCAGCGCG
>DWME01007961.1:0-12145 GCA_018244795.1 Parelbella ahira ahira
CAACGTTGACTGGCTGTCAACGTTGCGGCCGTTAGATACAAATAAACTTACGGGTTGCTGAACTTTACAAACTAGAAGCCTATAACGTTTTATGTCGTTTAACGTTGCACAATAGTTCATTTTTTACTTGGTGTTAGTAACTGTAACTGTAGTGCACCCATGAACTATTAGACAATACATATCTTTATGAGTAATAAATTAGAAAATGTTATAATAATATTCTTGGACCATTTCATATGTCTGGTTTCTATATCTTTTTCTTTACTATGGTTCCTAGACAACTTTATTAAAATAAAGGATTAGAATCGAACCCGCAACTATCGGTTCTGTAGTCAGTCACTAACCGCTGAGTCAAAGGGTTGGCCAGCCGTAAACCAGTCTACTATACATAAAAAGTTCATGTTTGCATCTCATTATCATGATGACTACATATAATTATCATAATTGCGAGAGTATTAATGGAATGAAATACCAGAAATTAATATTTAAATAAAAGTCGTGCTTGTACAAGTGATGAGTTTTACCATAGTAACCTTTTTAATCAATGGCCTTTTGAAAGTTTAATACATCAATCATCATCAATATTACTACAGTGACTTCGCTAAATTGTTCCTTAAAGGGTCGAAAATTTGTCAACCCACTCTCCTTCAGTTTAAGTTGCAAATTGCATTGCCAACTATTTCATCATTCCACTCTTAAACACGGGCATCTTCCCAAAATGACAGGGGTATAATTGCGTCTATAGTGAATGATATTTTCTCTCAATGTGTGAAGGACACACAATTTTATGCTTTTCCAAGGATATTATAAAATCAAGTAAGGTCATAAAAGAAGTTGTCAACGGACATGAAAGCCGTTTAATGTTTAACTGTGCTCAGTCAAAGATGTGTCAGCCGTTTCATAGGCTCACTTCGAATGTGCCCAGTTTCAATGCTGTCAGCACATTTGCTTATTGACATGAGCAGTCATCATGACCTTCTCTAAAACCACAAACATGCCTCCCATTAATTCCTGACATAATATTTCATGATGTACTATTTTAATGCACTTGATTTCCAAATAAAGAGGTTACAAAATTATTATTTCTTTCCTTGAGATTCAAAACTGTTTTTTATTGTTTGCAGGCGAGGCCAAAACGGTGCATTAAAATGTTCATGTCGTCATATATGGTACATCTATGGTAAGTACATTATTCACGTGTAAATCATATTCTTGACCGCTATGACTATATCTGTGGCGACAATTATAGTATTTCGAAAACACTGGCTGCATACAATGACCTCTGTTATAAATTCGTTTATGGAACATAGCACCAACAAATACAACGCCGGTACTTACGTACTAATTGCATTGTTCTTGAGCTATTGTTCATACCATATTTAGGAGACTGTTATTCACGCGACAGTTATTAATGACAAGATTTAATCGTATATGGTGTAAGTACTGTATTACCAATGTAACGTTCTTTATCACGCACTAATGAATGATTTTATTTGTTCGTAAATGTACCCACTTTGTTTGGGTTAACTTGCAAAATCGTTTAATTTTCGCAGTACAGATGGTGAAACTAACATATATGAAGAATTTAAGAAAATTGTATGCTTTCGTACAAAATTATGGCCTAGTAACCTGAGTAATACCTCGAGTGTTGCAATTGTTCGTAGGCGATGGTGACCATTTACCGTCTGGTGGCCAGTTTGCCTGTTTATTAGCTAATGCAATATTAACAAATAAATAAATTGTTGTGTATATTTTAAATATCAAATTTCGGGTACTTTTCATCAACCTGTAGGGTTTGGTAAGTAGTTAATAGAATATTTTAAAAATAAGTATTTTTAAATATTGGCAAACAGAAAAATTACAATCAAAATTACAACCTAAAAAATTAATCTTATTCTGGGATTGTCCTGTTTCGTAGCATATTTTAATAAAATATAATATGTTAGTTTTAAATATTAAATATCACTTGCTGTTAAGATGAAAGTAAATCTTCTTGGAAAAGGACACTTTTGTATTCACCCTAATATTGTCTAAGGATTGTGAAGACTGCCAACCCTCACTTGGACAGCGCAGCGTAAGTCTTCTTAATCCAAATGAAGATCCGTGATACATACAACGTTATTTTTACTATAATATTTACATAATTATACAAGAAGTGTTTACGAAGTCAGATGTTCTTGACATGAAAATAATTCATAAAAAAGATGATTTAATAATAATATGTTACAGATGCCGAATTTTCCGTTTATTTCTCTTGGGTGCAGCGAAAACGATGTGGCTGTACCATTTGGTGTATTTCTTCATAATAGCCATGGAAACATCTCGAACACAGCTCGTGAGTACGACCTTGTTCAATGTCCTATTTGAGCTCATTAGCGTACTGTTATTAGAAGATCAGCTCACCAAATTGATTGTAACAGATCCTAGATAAACTATTGTTGGTATTGCAGTTTCAATGCAACCAATTTCAACCCAAAAAATTTAGCATACAAACTAATAGAATTTTGTATTGCTTTGTAAATAAAATTCAATGCAATTAATTGTGTGGCAACTATGGGTTTTGTACAGGTTTGACCCAGTTATCCAAATGCCGAACGTATTGTGAATTGCCATTATGTTCTATACAATAATAATTTATTTGGTTAAGGATATTGATAGCTAATACTGATATTTCAGATTGGATCCGAGGACATGTCTGAAAATGTAAGCGTAAATTCATATAGAAATGAGGAAAATCAAATTGGTTTGAAAAAAGGTGCGTGCACGCGTTTTAGAATAAATTACGCTTCTGTTGAGACATAATGAAAAGATAATGAAATTATAAAAATTCTTACTTTACGTACCGGGAAAACAAAATCAATTTAGTTGCTTCTTCGCGTCACTATTCGTATTCGAGTTAATCTCCGCCGTACGAAGATTGATATCTGACATGTTTGAAATTAAAATTACAAATAGCTTCGCCTATTCGAAACACTGTTTCGTTTGTAAAATGTAATATTTCATTTCAACATCTCATGTAATGTACCTGTATATATTCTAAGGTGTAGACATTATTATTACTTAGGATATATAATAACTTCATTCTGAAAGCGGTTCAATTGTAGACCGTGAAGTGAATTAAATATGTACCTATATGAATATTATGTATTCATAATATTTCCTTCATGCACATTTACATATATGATAAAATGATAAAACCATTCGAACACATATGTACGTTTTCCAATTCAAAAATCATTCCGCGGGCAGCATTTTAATACGTGTCGACTGTCACATCACCATATTCATATTTCCCGCAGGGTATATTTTCGTCCTTGCGTTCGGATTCTCCGACCGAATGTTATTGATATATGTACGTGAGCGGGCTTAGTACTGCTATGTAGGTATGCCACTTAATAATTTACTGAACATCGTTTTGCTTTAACTCACAACGTATTTTTGAGCAAAATAGGAACAACTTAAAAAAAAATATGCTATACGAGTACATGTGACCGGCAAACTTAAAACTTAAAACGTAGATTCATTTTTTATGCGACTATTTTTGGATAAGCTTTAGTACCATATTTATGCCAGTAACTCCTGGAAACAGCTCTCATTACAAAATTACATTTTAGATGTAAAAAAGGCATTTTCATACTCGGAATGGGCGCACTGGAGTGCATGCCAAGGCGGTCGTAAAACCAGACGACGACATTGCCTGCGCCGGCAAATTTGTGGGGACACACTACGGGTAGAAGTTGCGAGGTAGGTTAACATTATATGAAATATTTTTCTAAATTATATTTTTTTTATTTTAACTTTATTTAACGGTTACCAGCTGAGAAATAGCTAGATTTATCATCATTATCATCAGCCTGTCTAAGCCTACTGCTGGACAAATGCCTCCCTTATACGGCTTATACCTTACCCCACGTTGGATATGCGAGTTTTCGATCGCAGACTGGCTTTGAAATAACTAGGTATTTATGGTATGCCTCGTTGGTCGAGTGATTGTTCGATCCCAGAGATCGTATCTCGAAATATGGAGTTGTACGCGATGTATGGCAATAGGCTCACCTAATCCACGATGGGACATATAACGTCACTAATAAAACGCGGAAGTGTACTACACTTCTCTGTCTACCTCTTTGAGATGTTCAGGCTGGATGTTCCGTTTATATGAAAGCTAAAGATTCTTACATTGACGAGTCGCACTACAACATACTTAGACACCGACATGAAAATTATCGGGATGGACAGAATACAGCTAGTTAACCGATACCGAATCCTCAATGTTTAAAAATAATTTACACTATTATAGTAATAACAGTAAATGGTTCATGGAAATGTGATCTGTATTGAATCAAGAACATTTGTTTATAGATGCCGAAACACAGACTCGTCCAGAGCGGTGCCAAACAGAACTGAAGCAGACAGATCAGCGCACTTCAATAAGCAAGCAGTACAAATTATAATGGTAAAAAGTTTCCCATATTAAAAACATATTTACGAAATACTGTAATTGCAAAATATCGTATAACTTCCAGCGCAATTACTAATATAGGTACAGACTTATAGGTTATATCATCTCAATCCTCAATCTGATTACACTTAAATAAAATTTTCTTTACTTTCATCCATTTTACGAGAGTAAATATAAAGAAAAAAGAAAAAAATGTTCTGAGGACACATAAAAAGAAACTTTGTAGATGATGTCAAACGAAGTACGTGTATTATGCAAATTTTATCACCTTTATTTCTCGGTACAGAGTAACGATATCTGAAACACGACGAGGCGAATTTACATTAAAACATTTTATAAAATATTGTAAGACTGTTTCACACAAAAACTATGAAAAAAAAAGTGTAATAACTGAACCTGCTGAAAACAAGCACTTAAAATTAAAGCACTTCCTACATACAAGAGCTCAGAGGCTATTTTCAATTTTTGTTTTTGATATCTAGTTTCAAACGTGAAAAATGAATGAAAATGAAAAAACACAAAATGACACTCAATATTTTCATGGCTTTCGCGAGTAAAATTAATTCGAGCACACAATATTTCAATATGAACTTCGAAAACGCTTCGTTGGATACATGACAAAGGTGGCTACGTTTCTCAATTACGTCTACACTGAGTACTAACTGCTACCAATCAACGACCCACTTTTGGCACGGGTGTTTTTGCAGAGGACGTAGGCCGGCCTCGTTCACAGCGATGTAGTTTCGATACTAGACGCCAAGTGCTAGTATTTAACCAGAATTAACATCAACCAAAAGTACTGTGTACTCTTATTTACATAGTGATACCATCTATTCACACAGGTCAATGTGCCTACAACTCATGAAACTCTCCTATAAACAGTAACTGATTAGAAAACGAACAACGTTCCTAACGACGGAAATAGGGGCGGAGGTAGGATGGGTTAAGCTCAATTTAAGTAGGTTTTACGGGTACTCTATATTTTGCAAGATCTTAGTGCGAGCTCTTTGACTATTTTTGAATTAATAATAGGGAAATAGTGAAACAATTATTACTGCCACCAATCATAATTATAAATCCAGATACTAAAAGCTAGTTTCATGTTTAATCTCTTTTGGTCGTATACAGACCATTAGCCGTCATTCACTATGATTTAACTATTCGTTTGCGATATCTCACTGCGCTCGAATCTCCCGAATTTCGTACGCGTCAATTGCTAATTACTTTGTAACAATAAAATCAATTCAATAATTGAATTTCCATGTTAATGTTCTGTAGCCTCAAGCGCGCCAACTGAATGACGGTGTTCAGAAAAAGTTACGAGGTTTCTCTCTTTGGAGTTCGTGGAGTACTTGTTCCCGAAAATGTACGACTGTTCGACGACGGTAAACAAACCACGATTATTATATTGAAACTAATATTTTCATGTGCGTAGTTGTCTTCGCCTCTTTATTTCGTAACCCCTTAATTTTGTAGCACTTCTTGTTTTTATTTGAAGTAGACGTCGTAAAATTTTGACGTAACATTAATATTAAAAGGCACCGTTCGTTGATTATTCACTTTACATAATCAAAAATCTAAATGACTTTCACTTAGCAATGTACTCTGAAATTTCACCTTTATGTAGAAAATATCAGCTCTTCACCGAGATTTCTCTTTTTAAATTTTCTGTTATCGCAGATTCTGTCAGAAACCGACTTTGTGCGGACGGAAGGTAATTCGACAATCAGCTTACTGCTATCTGGAAGGAAGCTACTGCCAACTTTGGATACGTAACAGAATGCAGAGGCGAAAGGATCCAGGTGAAATTGCACATAGGTATCTAGCTAACAAGCTTTTGTCTAAAAATGTGACAGATACTTATATAATCCGACAAATAAACCATGGAAAAAAGAATAGGCCATGAAACAAACAAGTGACATAAACCATTAAAAAAAGATGTTTTCGAAAGTTTTATTTGCTTGGACTTTTTATAAGCAAAAATTTATGAATCGATCTTAAATGTTTGGTATAGTAATGATTTATTGTCGGGGTCAATATAAAATGGGTTTATTGGTGAGAAAATATTTAATTTGCAGGGCAACCCCGCGCCAGCCCCACATAGCAAGTAGTTCAATTACAATTATGAAAGTAAATGTGTTAAGGAAAGTTAATTTTAATATATTATGCAACTCCATTACCGCGATGTACATATCTATCGTACCTATATATTCAAATATTGGTATAACTTATCCGGCAGCGATAGCTTGAGAGTGATAGAAATTATTAATTTCAAATAAATAAGCACAATTTAAATTTCATATTGATATTGGCGTTCTACCATCTCATACTTTTGTTATTTTCTGTAATCCAGCGGCTCGTTAAAGGTCCGCTGAATTATGAGATTAAATATAATTTGGTGATATATAATACTTTAATTTAATAGTTTGTTATATTACATTACTATAATTATATAGGATTTTCAATATGGAATACAATATAGAATACAAATTATAGAATAAATGAGAATGTTAACATCATTGTATTTATTAATGACAGAATTCGAACGACTAGAAATGCCACCAAAGACTCCTGCCATACATCCAGAAAATTCCAGATCAATTTC
The DNA here is from genome assembly GCA_018244795.1 of Parelbella ahira ahira. NCBI lineage: Eukaryota > Metazoa > Arthropoda > Insecta > Lepidoptera > Hesperiidae > Parelbella > Parelbella ahira. The sequence goes on from DWME01007961.1 coordinate 7,068, forward strand.
GTACGTAATGTCGCCCTGCGGTAGGTTAGGGCGCTACAGAGGCTCCTCGAGAGCCAAGATAAGGGCAAGAATGCGTGATATGATCCGCATTATAGGAGGTAGGCCTGCGCCCCCCGGCAAATGGACGTGGCAGGTCGCTGTGCTTAATCGTTATAAGGTAGGTTAAATATGACATTTTATCAAATAATATTATCCACATTTCAAACCATATTGCAATAATGAGAACAATGTTGGAAACAATGAGAACTACAATTCAAAGAACAAGCTGTCGAGCTATCCAGAGTTTCATTGTGATTGTATTAAAAGTTCCTGACCTCGTCGACTTTATTTGGTGGCTTATGTCTGTGGTTCAAAATAGGTCCTCTTTTCTGATAAAAACTTTTGTCATGAAAATTTCTTTCAGGAAATTAGTCATTATCATTTCATTATGTACTTGTACGCCAATATATTTACATATTTGTGTCTCTCGGAATAAATTAATAAGCTACCATTATTACATGGTTCATATTTTCGTTGGCAACATGAAGTACTTAATAAATTTTTATGAATATTTGTATCATCGGAAAAAGGTAACTTGAAATTAAATTCATAAAACATTTTTAGCGTTTTGCTATTACTATTTCAAACATTGAATCGCTTTGGGATTTTTGAAATGGAATAACCTAAGTGCTTATAAACTAATTACATATAAATTAAAAATGTTCAATAACCACTTTTTAATTATCAATTTTAAAATTTTTCAATTACCACTTTTTAATTATTACTTTTAAAAATTTTCATTAATAAATTACGCCGTATTGTAAGCGAGCGTTTATAGCGTTTTATTGTTACCTAGAATAATTTGAACAATTGGTAAAGGTATATTGAAATGTTGCATAAACTAAAATAATGTTTAAAGTGTGATCGAACTAGACGTATTCAGGAGACGATCGTTATGCAATTTAAGTTGAATTTAAAGTGATATTATATTAAGATAGCGCGCGAGCAATAGTATAACCGTTTCGCTTCACTTATCGATGTTTATGTTATTAGGAAGCTTTTTGTGGCGGCACCCTTATCTCTCTACGTTGGGTGATAACCGCAGCGCACTGTGTAAGGAAGCGACTGTTCGTGCGGTTGGGTGAACACGACCTGCTCGTCCGGAACTACGGAGAGGTAGAGATGAGGGTCACCGAAGCTGTCATTCATCCTCTGTACGACCCTGACACAGTCGTCAACGATGTCGCCATGTTAAGGTGAGGATTTACGACATTAGGGAAGTAGAACAGGATATGAGTAGTGATATGGGTAATAACAATTCAAATTATTGTAAGAGGTACGCATACTCTGCGGGAATACTAACCTACATACAACAGAAAATTAGGTTAGACACTCAAGCATCAATTTGTACTTCAACGTCATTTAATCACGATGGGTTTTTTTTATTCCGAAAAGAGAATCAACATACATTCGGTAGTCAAATCAGGATATCATTATACAACGTTTAAGTCAAGATCTTTTCTTACGCCGACGATGCCTTTCTATGTCTACAGTTGTATTCGTTAAATTGGCCTCATAATATCAGGTGACTAGCCTTATATTTTTTATAAAAACAAACTGTAAGTCACAACTTTAAAAAATGTAATATTTTATCGCAACTTAAGATGTTTTTATGAAGTTCCTGAACTATTGCCCAAGTTAATTAAAAGTTATTAAAGAAAATCTTCACAGTGACAGCAGGCACATTCTTTTGTAATTAAGCAGTAAACATTTTAAAGTGTATTTACAATTCGAAGAAGTTTCGTACCAGGAAAAAAGTGCTGTAGAATTAGAAATAACAATAATATTAGACATGTTTCTGATAGTGTGCTTGTGATAATGAATGTAATGTGACAAAATTATATCGAGCCGCTTTCATTAAAAAATGCTCGTTTTGCCCAAATATATAAATAGGTATTGCTTTTTTCCTGATAGTTACATGGTATGGTTATGTAGTAAACAGCAGCGATCTTGTTAAAATTCATTGGTTCAATATTGTCTTACGTTATAGCATAGTATTGATACATATCTTCTGTAAACTACACAAGATGAGATATATTGGATAATATATTCCAGTTAAACTATTAGTAATATTCAAGTATGAAGACAATGTGAAATTATCGTGATAAATCATGAAACCCTTTACCCCAGTTGTAGCATGCCGTTAATCGTTAGTCGTTAAGTCCCCGTGTCGCAGATGAACAATTGTGGTAAGAATATTTTTATTCGTTTAAAGGAACGCTTCAGGAAGTCTTTTAATTTTTCACGTTTCTTTTTTAAAGTGGCTATTGGATAACTGGTAGATACTGGACTTGAATAAAAAATAGTACATTAGAATACATTATTCAACTAACCCCAGATCTACGAATAGATTCGGCATACAGTACATTCTCTTTGACTTCGCTTAGAGTATATAATATTATGTACCACATAATACATATTATGTATACATGTGATATTATCGTACTCGAATATTTCATCATCATCAACCCTTTTTATCGTTCCAGTGTTGGACACAGGTCTTGTCTCAGAATGAGTAGGGTTAAGACTACATTATAACGCGCTAGCTTATTTGGCAGACTTCAGACTTAGAAAAAATTATAGAGAAATTTTAGGCGCGTGGGTTTTTCACGTAATGTTTGTACAACATAACGAATAAAACTATAAAACTCGTTTGAATTTGATGGATGAATTGGAATGATGGATTCTTTGGCTTTATTAAATTAGGTATTGTTGAAAAACGATGCGATTGTAAAATTACAACTTACAAAGTAATGATTTCATTGAATGCGTATATTGAGCTTGAACAAGAGGCTTAGGTACTACACCCTATCGTTTCACCAGTTACAGTCCTATAATGAGAGTATAGCATAGTATAAACATATCGGTGATAAAAATAAAAGTTTGTGCCCTGGACGTATCAAGGTGGATACTAAGTATGGGCGAAAGAAGATTTACACCTGCTCTTCATACATAAAGCCTGCCTACATTTTTTTTTTAAATTTCGCAATAAAGGAAATGCATTCAGCATTAAAAGCCATGGTTTACTACTGTGTTCATTAAATTAAAGCTATTCCGCTAGTCGTCTCTTTATTTCAATTTACTTATTCATTCCAAGACAATTCATAAAATGAACTTCAAGTAGAATTAATTAACTAGAGAAGTAGATAGCTAGTGATTTAACTAGTACTGGAACTAAGCCCGCATTTAAATTATTCATTCAATGTATAATGTGCTTTTTGTATTCGGTATGAACTAGTAAAATTACTTGTTTCTATAAGAGTAAAAAATCGGTTTAAAATCAATACCTAAAATTCAATCCTCAAAATTCAGTTGACGTTATTGTTAGTGTCATAAGTGTATTTATTAGTTAAATGACATTTCTTATTTAAGGAATGGAAAATCCCAAAATCGAGCATAGATTTTTGAACGAAAATTACTTCACTAGCGTGTCGCCTATCTAAGTGAAATATAATAAGTAATTTATGTCAAGGTAAAATCCTATCTGGTACACCGTGCCAGTGCCGTCTAGAAATTTAATATACATCTTATATCTCGCGGTACACCTTTGTATGTGATGTAAAAATTACTAAATAATTCTAGGTTACCAGAACCCGCTCGACCAGACTTGGGCCATGGTATAGCGTGTCTTCCTCAGCCCTATCAGACGCTTCAACCTCATACGACATGCGTAATACTTGGATGGGGAAAGAAAAAACCAACAGATGCTCACGGCACAAGAATTTTACACGAGGCTCAGGTAACGTTTTTACCTCCAAATAAAAGCAAATTGTAATATTCTTATCTCCAAATTAAATTAAATTAAATTGTTTTTGAAGAAACCGTGCGAAACAGCGACGTAGTTTAAGGACCACTTCTCAATAATAGATATCCCCATTTATGATGATTTTTCCTTAGAATTGGACGTTGTAAATTAGTTATAAGTTAAGTCTTTCAAAAGCGCGTATTTGGGCTACCGAAGGCGGTTTTATTACGGCAAAAGTCCCATTTAACTCGATTCCTTTCACTAGGTATTGGTGTATCTTTTCAATGTATCCTCTCGACAAAAGGGGCGCTAAAGATTGTAAATATTTCACGAACATTGTGCTGTAAGACCACGGAACGTAGTCAAATCTCTTATATGAAAGTAATAGAACAAAAAAATATTAGCACAAATATTACATTACTATGAATGCTGTTTACTCCAGCAAATAGTTAAATGCACCTACAAATATATGTTAATTGCTGACGTCATTCGAACATTACTTTTAACCGTTGTATTAACCTATTTGTACATTGGCTCATTCTAAATTCAAGAAATTATATAAATTCCGTCATTAGTTACGAGACATCATGTTCCTTTTCTTCTTTTGGTCCCCTTATTTCACCGAACTCTATAAAGAAAAAGGGCAACTCAAAGAGATATCTCTATAGCGTAGTTATTTCAGATATTTAAACGCTTTTGAACTGCTTAAATGAAATCTCTTTATATAGTTTCTCAGTGTTGTTGACAAAAGGTGTGAAGATTTGTACGCCATTTATATTAATTATATGAATAACTTTTTCTACCTGACAACGGATCTTGAGCCTGCCCTGCTGTTTTTAGTATCTATTAATGGTGTACAGGTTATGACAAACATTGTTGCTTCAAAATGGTAATCTATTTATAATCAATAGCAAAAATGATATGTAGGTAAGTGCTTAAGGTTATATGTACATATGTATGCAAATGTAAAACAGTAAACTTAATATGAAAGTTTCGTCAGTGCAATGAAACTATTTTTCAACACTTAACATTTTAAATAAATTGAAAAAAGAAGTCGCAAATTACGGTCCAATTGAATAAAATGTGTCGTTTCGAATTAAATTTTCAAATAAAACAACTATTTAAGAGTGTAGTAATGTTTTCCTACACGCATATGTATGTATAATCTATGTAGATATGTAGGTTAGAAAGCAGAATTTATAATTCGCGTTTAAATTAAACACTATTTTATGTTTGAAATTCTTATGAGGGATTTATAAAAATATTAAGGACGATGAAAGATAACGCTGTTTTT
>DWME01007962.1:0-12143 GCA_018244795.1 Parelbella ahira ahira
TGATATTTAAACTTAAAACGCACTTTTATAAAGAGGTGCGCGCCATGGATTTGAACCCAGGACCCCCGGAATGAGAGATTGAATTCTTAACCACTAGGCTACCACTGCGTCGGGTATTACTTAACGATAACAAAATGCGGAAATAAATTAATTAATGAAATTGGACCAATCTTTTAAAGCCGTTCTGTAACAGTACCTACAATATTTTGAATTAAGATTTGTAATTATTGACACAAAATATTTTAAAATATAAGACTATGCCCGTACCTCCACGAAGGTAAAGGAGTGTAAGCCCCATTTTTCACCACTTATACTGACGTAGATATGGGTGCAAGCGACAGTAGCCGCGAGTTATGTTATCGCATTACTGCTTATCTTCTTCCAATGAGAGAGTCAATAAATATTGGTATTTTTACCGAGATAAAAGAACTTGCTGGTATCGGTATGTAACGGACATTTGATCTGGTGCTCATCCGTCTAGCTATAATGCGTTATTTAAAGTCGCTAATCTTAAATATCAAATATATCTAAAATTAATTAGTTAAAGTCATACCTATAACATAACCTTACGCCAATATTTTCCCCAAGGAGTAAGCAGAGTAGTGGTATTACACTGCCATGTTTTACCAGTTAGGTATGTTATGCGTCCTATCACTCAGTCAGGGATGAGCCTGTTGCCATGTAACGGACACAATCTAGTTTTTGAGCTACTACTCGGAATTTCAAGTTAGAAAAATACAATAATACTTTGCCCGACTCCCGCACGGAATCCAGATTCTCCCGATTAGCAGGATCTCGTTCTTCCAACGAAACAGCCAATTCATTCTATAAAACAACCAAATATTGTTTGTGTCACGATCCGTACTTACCGACCTATCGCAACTAAAATAACATATCTACGAGCAAAAGAGTACCTGTCGTCACTCTCTATTGCCAGAGTTACGATCAGTGGTTAAAGTACTGTTAATAGATTATAGATTTTTAATTGCTTACAAAAATATTATGGTAAATTTTCAAACAAAATACCACCAATATTTTGGGTGAATATTTGACAATATTATGACTTCATCATTTGAAGAGACTAACGAGGCAATATTATTATCAAAAGCGTACATAATCCTAGATGAAGTCCGATAAGTCTGCATGTACTAGCAAATATTGCCTGCCCGCGCGTTGCAAACGTTTTTTAATCAATTTAATGAGTGACAAGATAAAAATAAATGTCACTGTAACTCACATTACGTATCACTTTATAATTAAATTATAACCATTTGGGACGGGTTCCAGGATCAATACAAAACAGACAAGTCGACACATGAACAGCGCAGGATGGGAAATAGGTATCAGGTGATAGTGTAAATAAATAATCGCCTTTAGCTGTATTCGGTGTGACATCGTGTATAGAAAAATGAAACTACAATTTGCACACAGCGCCAGCACACATTTATTAAATGACCGCTTAAAAGTTGACGCACGCAGCCGATAGCCCGAGCAGGAGCGATGTTTCTTCCGCAATCTTCAATTGTCAATCCTGCTGATAAATTGGACAAATATTGGATTAATTAAACATTACCTTATTCATAAATGTTTGGTTAGCAGTAAAATCGTGGCCAGTTAACAGTAGGGTTTGAAATTACTCCTAGTTATACTTATTCTTCACTTGGGTCAAATAGCTTTTTCTCAGAGTTAATTTAATGCATAATCTTATTTCTATGGAGTGATAGTCGATGTAACACTCAGAGCATGAATAATAGAAACGTAATATTGCTGGTGTTGAATACGCAATATTGCCATAACAGGGTGCAACGACCGGATCGTACTTTGACCCTTTTGTGTTCAATTCACAAGGAACATCTAGACGTGCGAAAATAAATTTATTCATACATTTGCAGTGGCATTGCTAGCTATAACGTTAATTGTTCGCTAAGCAATAATTTTAAACTAACTGATTACTTTCCTATTGTATACGTTTAATAATTTTCATGCTCATTTACTGAAAAGTAAATGATTTGATAAAAATGTAATTCAGTATGACAATTAATTCCATGTCATCTGTTTTATTCTCTTTAAGCAAATTCACTAAAAATAACAAATGTCTAGTATAAAAAGACAAACTCGTTGCTTGTCTGGATTTACACTCGGACAAGCAACGAGTTCCCCTTCTTCAACAAGCTACCCGTTCGCACCCTACGGAATATCCCCCTTCATCCCTCACCCCATTACATTACTGCTTTTGGGTAACTTACAACATTTGGCTTGGAGCCATTTTATTCTATTTTGTTACATAATAAATCAAAATTCGTAACGCTAATGAGAGTCTTATATTTTAAGTCACAGAAAGAACACAATAACATTCGCACTAAAAACCAAAGAACACTTTCAGTAGCACGCTTAGCACACTGGCAGACATACCTGACTGTGATACACGTCTACTTTCCTCGGTCTCTTCTTACATACTGAATCTCGATCGATCGGTTACACCGGACGATGTCGCAGAGGGAGATAGAATTTGAAACGGTAAAGCGAGTGAGCGCAATAGTTGCATTACGCAATGCGGAATGTCATGGACAACGACTTCTCCACCACAGCCAAACTTGAAAGTTGAGAATAACGAGCACAACTAAAGTCAGTGAACGTTGAAAGAAATTTGCACTTTGCCATTGCTCTTTCAACTTTGCAATTTGTAAAAAGCTCGCCTGACTTCCGGGAACATTAAGAAATATATTAATTTATTAATGTCTATTGTTCTTTGTTGTCATTATACATAAGCGTATTACTATATTACTACTTACTATATTCCGTTACGGGATAAGCAGAGAGCAATCACCACACATCGAAGAAAGAAAACGTCGTTGGTATACATGAAAGTGTAAAAGGACCAACAACCGGCTGTGAAGAGACTTCAACAATTATGAATGACCCATAAAAGTTCAAATCGCTCGTCTAACAGATCCGATGAGCTGTGGAAGACACCCAAGCGGCACCGGTTAAGAATCAGGTCTGCTCTCAACATGAGAATGTTTGAGGACAGTCATCCACGCTGGCCACATAAGGGTTGACAAATTCCAAACGTCTTAGAAAACAGGATAACGGTAAGACGTACAGATTTTCTAACGAAATTTCATTTTAAACATAACACTACACCTCTTGTCAAAATTTACCTAACAATTTTCGCTCGACGTGTGGTATTTGTAATCAAAAAACACTACAGGAGCTTTACAGAAAATATATTTTACATATTTCGGTGCAGATCCGTAATGAAGACAAATGTTGGGTTACCCGCGGAGTACATTTGTGTCGAGGATCTTAGGAAATTTACAAGAAAACTATCAAAGCAAACAAATATTCAAACTAATTTTATTTTAGTAGCATACATGTTTCTTTATAGAGAACTCTTAAAATAACAAAACAATTGTTTATCCTAACGTTACTTCAGTTAATCGACCGCCAGAATATTATTTGTTATTGGTGATTTGGCATTGAATAAAAAATTAATGTTTACTAGGTAAGTACATATCATAATTATAATTGTTTAGTAAACTCATATTTTTAGGTGACAATAAGAAATGCTACTTTTAAATTAATATACTTTTACAATAAAATAGATAAAATTCGTTTAAATTTTTTTTCTAACGGATTTTTAATTGATTAAATATAACTAAATCGTAACCACCATTTTAATCTTAGTCAATCTTAATTTAATTTAAGATTAATTTAATTTTAATCCTTCAGAGATAGCTTTGGAAAAATTAAAAACTTTTTTGCAGCCAGCGCGTGTAATGTAGAAGAAATTTTGTTGATACATCCTTGAATGAGATCACGCTCGCGCTACAACTTACACGGATAGCAGAAATCGTAAGATAATTGTCCAAGTTATTACTGAAAGAGACACACTGGTCTCACTTCGCTCATTGGATTAGAAAGTGGGCGTTACTATCATACCACTGAAACGCTTTTGATCTCCTAATACTTTTTGCGTCCTTAGCAACGTGGGTTGATACATGAAGCGGCGGCATTTAGAACCGAAACCGTTGCGGTCAATAAAAAATAATTTCTTACGGAATTTATCTATACTTTTACTAAATTACTTTTGTGACTATATATACTATATTCTAATTGAAAAATGTAAGTGCTTGAAAGTGCTTGCTGTTTTTTTTAACATTAAAAATTTGTCATTAAAAAAGTCCTGACGGGAAAATAACCTGTCCATTGACTACTGGTCATGGCCCTCCACTGAGAGGCTTCTGCCCATAATCGTAAACGCCACCACCTATGCTGGTGCCTGCTGGCCGTAACCGCCTCGGGTATATAACCGTGCCCAGGCAGGCGACACCAGTATAATCTATCTTTATATAATAAATAAGTCTATCTGTAGGAAGTGAAGGAACTTTACTATGCAACTAACTAATTCTACGAATCAACTAATTCAACACATCCATTCATGCTCTGCCGAATATTTGTTGTTGTATATTTGTTACCTCTACAAAGGCAGATGTGACTGTGGCAAAGCAAAGTCATCTATAAGCGGTAGCTAACTATGATCAAATTCGAATAGCCAAATATTTTTGTATGTGATTGGTTTCGCAGACGGTTTAGGGAATATTATATGTCTCATTCGCACAGTTTATCTGTTATCCTGTGAGTTCATGTTTTCCTAGTGCAATGTACGCATATACTATACGCCTTGATAACATTGCGTATAATCAAGGATGGCGCGTACGCGAGTATTCGCTACAATTTTAATTTGTACAAGTATTTATTTATTGACGACATGTTACCCTAAAATAATTTTTATGCAACATTAAATTGATCCTATTGAATTTAAAAATGATTACATAAAATAAAAAATAATGTAATTTAAAAATATATATGTACGTCGTATTAACCAATTAACATTATAAAGAAATTTAATTTATTATTGAAGTGATGGTGAGTGGATAGAAAGGTTGGTGATGATGATGGTGAGTGTTATTTGGATGAGTAGGTAGACACATAGAATTAAACAACGGAATGTTACAAATTTAATACTGACACATAAGACACAAAATACTCTAAAACATAGCCATTTAACACGAACACTTTAATTAATTATTATTAGTTACACGAACACTTGAATTGAATCAGTTAATTGATTAAAAACGTTTATCCGTTTTCTTGTGAAAGAAACATTAAGCAATTGGTGTTTCCTACGACGAAGGTTTATGAGGAGCATAAAATTGGGCCGACTCATTGTGAAGGACGGAGCCATCGATCATACCTCGAAAGACCAAGCCGTGGCCTTGATCATTCGCTCTCTGGGTTCCCAAAGAATTAAATAAAGTTGAGGTATCCCAGGAGAAATGCTGTTGTATCAGTTCGCGTAGTTCGAGGAAAACTTACATGCGGAGATGTAGATTTCGAGTACAAACCAACACAATTCCCATTCACAATTTAAACCGGCTGATCGTGTGTTCGAATCCCAAGTAACTTCTTGTTCTGTAGAAAAAATAAAACTTAAAAAATATCTTATTTAATTAATAATAATTTTTATGTTTTGTATCCAAAAATATAAAAAAAAATATTGCAAAAAATTTAACGTCTCCAAATATTTTTTTTTATACTTTTTTTTTATATTTTTTTAGGCCTAGAGCAAAAATTTGCCTCACAAAATACCAGGACAACAGAAGTTCTAGATGATATTCAAGGAGCGTACGAGCGCGCATGCGTGATTTTGACTCCGCCCTGCGCTGACATTGGTTTTCAAGGCTGCTAATTTTCAAATTTCAAATTATTGCAATTATGTATGCGCTAACTTACCGCCACAGTACCAAAGAAACAAATTTTAGTGAAGACATTTAATAATACCATAAGTTCTAAGGAGTTTATATTTGTTTTGTCATATTGCATAATATTGGTCAAATACAAAACTATGTACCTAAAACCGCTACAATATATTTTTGCCAATTGGTAGAACATCTCAGTTCATCGATCTTAGCGCTTGCTTGCCGTTATACTTCCTAATTAGTGTGGGCTCACAGGGGTACAACTCGAGACAATTTTTTATCAACTAAGTAATATATATATAAATGAAATAATGCCAGTAAACGACGTTGATTTTTTTCAGCTGGGCCAAAATAAGTCGGTAAATATTCAAATATGATAACACATTTTGTTAATTAATTACATTACAACTAATTTTATTACATTACAACATTACATTACATTACATTACATTTACATTACAACTAATTTGTTACAATATTATGCGTTTTAAATTTGTTTTCAAGATAATATAAAATGAGTCAGCAAGTACATAATTGTCCGCATGGACATCTGTAACGCAGCCTTCTGGGCTACGCCGTAGCGCTACGATCGACATAATGTCAAAATAAAATCACGCATTGCTTATACACTGCTTTCAAAAGTTTGAGACCACTAATAAAAATGTTTGTTATTGGTCAATATTTTTGCAAAGTGATAAACAGTAATCTGCACAACTCCGTATTCTCTCGCGACACACACGTGATTGCGTGGTGTTTCTTGCATTTGTTTATAGAATTCATTTATAACTATCGATTTAAACGAAAGTAGTGTAATTTGCACAGCATTTGTGTTCAAAAATAACCAGAAAATGTAAAAAAGTATAGAAAGTAAATGAAAATTTTACATTTCAGCTTCAGCACAGCCAAGAGCCAGCAAGAAGTAGAAGCAGACAGGAAAACGCCATCTCGCCTGCACATCCGGTCCGACACCGCTGGATAACATTGATTAAGTACCCGTGTTACCCAACATACGGCTACATGGTGCAGTGCAATGTTATTGGCTATAGATATTGCATCCCTTTCCTAACCGCCGCAAATTATCCATTCATAGATTTCATAGCAGTTTGTCCGCTTCCCACCCGTCCCGCGAGCAACGCTGTTCATAGAGTTCAATATTTTACTCTTTAGGATTATGGTGCCCTAGTACAGTTTAAAAAAATTTTCAAAAGTTTTTAAACTAGGTTTTTATTATTTTTACATATTTGTTATGAAAAAAAATTCACCGCGTAAAGAAAACTAAATGTAAATAAAAAAAGCCAATATTGTATATTTTTTTTAAATATTTTATATTAACTAACTGTTGCCCGCAACTTCGTCCACAAAGAGTAGTTACTTTGGTTAGCGAATTTGAATTTATTATTTAGTTATTTTATTTGTGTATTATATATTTAATAATGCGCTTGTTGAGTCACGCATCTGCGCGCCTGGTGAATATGTACATATGTGTATGCCTGCGTACAAGAGGACATATTGAAAATGGCAATTTTTATTGCATTGTTATGGCTTTTATTCAATGACGATAACGACGGTAAATTAGGGTAATCTTAATAAGCATATTTATAAATCGTGCTTTTCAAACCGAAGAGCAAGAGAGGCAGTCCGTGTAATGGCAGAATTGGCAATGACAAATCGTGGAGCTCATCGCACAGATCAAGAACGAAATAGTGATGATAATTTTACATTTGCTGCATATGAGAGAATTGCCGGCTCCTTCCGATGTTTTTTTACAAAATTGAAATCTTATTTTGTTATCCTTCGACTGCTTTCGAACTTTACGTCTGATGGTCTACCAAATGTGCAAGCGGGGACAATTTGTAAATGTGAATTCTGTAGACACTTCCACATTTAGTTACAAATTGACAGAGACTTTCAGCAAATTGTAGTAATAGAAACTTGCTTTAGAAGTATTACGTTTTAACATAATCATTTAGAGAGACATCTGCAGGTGCATCACTGAACTTTTGCGATAACTTAGCACATTGACATGTGACTGGCACGGATATGTTTTAATGTATTAATTTTCACCACCCGCATTGTACATGGCAGCACTAAGTTTGAATTTAAGTACCATTTTAAGTTCAAGTAAAATTTAAAGTTACCTAAACAAGTTTCATCGTATGTGTTAAACATGTTTCACTGACAATCCGCTAATTTCTATCTTTAATTGTCCGCACGAATTATTGTCACAGATGGTACGAAGAGATTGTCACATTCTTAAAGTTAATAATAAAACTCCTTACGTGCATCTTAGTAAGGGACAGTCCTTATCTTTGCCCTATTGCACACCGAGTTAGGCACACTTTTAAATTTATTTTTTTTGTAAACAAATATGTTGTCTACCATCTTCGATGTGTTGAATGCAAAAAGTAATAAATGTAACAGAGGCCTATAGAAATTTCATTTAAGAGATTGAATTGAGATATGATATTATGCGCTGCGTGTATTTAGGTATAGTAAGAGTATCTATAACTAAAATTTCTTCTCAATAAATGTAAATGTAATTTCACATACAATTATCAGTTATATTTTATTGTTTAAAAATAAAGTTTGATAACGCTGAATGCAATAAGTTTCGGTACCATAACTTTCGTTTTACAAGAATAAATTGCCTAAGTAATCCCTTTGCCTGTGACCTTTTACATTATTCGTGTTGAAATAAAAAAGGTACAGTTGCGTACATAATTACGCACGCACATTTTTGAATAAACTTGAATCAATAAACCATTATGAATGAAAATTTTGAAGATATACCACACGAGAAGATTTAAATGAAACGTTGTAATACTTACTATCAATTAAACCCATTGTTACTCTCATATTATATCAAATAAATTTCAGATAAAAAATAATTTCAGATAAAAAATTATTTCATACTTATAGTTTTTATATTTAAAATCTTGAAATTCAGTAAATACGTTGAAACCTCAAAAACGGTTGGCAGCGCCATCTATTAAGGACTAACAAAACAACATCGAATTAATACTCAACCTAATTACCCATTGAGAATTAGTGAAATGGATTCTTAATAGATGGCGCTAAAATGCCTAGTTTAAAAAACAAAATTGAAAACACTAACTGACAAGTTTACTGTTGAAAAAGTATCTTCTGGCATGAAATCCCCGAAAGGATAGGCAGAGGATTTACAGGCATTTAGTACACTTTTTTATATTAAGTGTAAAATAAATTATCTGCAATTCGAAGGCGCATGTTTTCTATACTCCTTATCTATAACACCCAAGCTGAGCATACGGATGTGGGATCACAGAGTATGGTTTCTCGCACCGCCCACGCTGCCCGTCAGCGGCCGGGACATATAGCCGTATTTACAAGCTACGCCATACCGCGACCTGGCAGTGTCGGGCTTATTTGTCTCTTACCAAGCCCTAGTACATGGGGTCGAGGGATGCATTATTTCTCCACTCCGACGCGGATATTTGTTTATTTCAATTTCTTCAATGTTAAATTTTAAGTCAGATAAACCGATGCCCAAACCGAAATCCAGAACCCCAGCCCACTACTGTCGCGTTTGCACCCTCTAAACCAACAACGCACTCATGCGTACAGGTCAAGCTAATAAAACCCATTTAAAGACCAATAGTCTCTCCAACCGCCTTAGGTGGCATATGAGCGAATAACTACAAATAAAAACATTAAGGTAATTTTAGAAATAAAATTTGCAGGTATGTGCCTCGCACTTTCGTCTAAATTAGTATTAACGCTTTTAAAATATTGCGGTATTTAATTATATTATTTTATTAATCTAATTAATGAAATGTATTTATTAAAAAAATATGAAAGCAAATACAAAAAGGAGTCAAGTAGTCTTCATCAGTGGTGTTCAATGCACAAGAAGTGAACACATGTGTAGTACCTCGCGTAACACGTGTGTGTGCACATACAGGTGTTACGCGAGGTCTCGCCACAAATATTGCGGGAAAGTAAGCTAACACACTTTTGAAGGGTTTCACGAGTACACGCGTACGCAGCTACACGCACACCACCCGATATCATCACGGACTTGGGGCAGCTCCGTCACACTGCTTCCCTGTGAAGACACCGGACTCCCACGCGAACTACCGGGCCGATTGTATCTATACGGCAAACCAAGAAAACTTTGATAGCGTGATTTAGGCGCACTCGTTGTGATATTCGCGTTGAAAAATTTTGTGCTTCTCTATTTGTTAATTGTAATCACAATGAATTGTTGTACATAATTTATTAATAATAGAATCATTCAAAAGTAATTTTAAATTTTAAAAATATCTTAGATAATAGAAATAATAAAAATGGATAACGTGGGGTTAGAACTCACATCTGTTATTGTGTACCTATTGATTTTGATTTTATTCAATCGCCTTTAAGTTTGCAGAACTTTAGGACGGGTTTTATAAAGGACTTTATTGTTACTTTAAGGAACGACGTTTTTCATATTTATTACAAAAATTAAATTTTTAATAATTTATATTGTATATATAATAATTTATTTTATAATAATTTATATTTTAATAATATTATTTTTAACAATAACTCACCTCTGATATCGCTCACTTACTCAACTCACTCAACATACCGTTTATTAAAAATTATAAGCACCTACGTTTTTTTATACTTCGTTTCGCATTGAAACACTTTTAGCAAAGAACTAAATGAAAAGTCAGCATGATCTGACTGTGATTTTTATATTATTAACAATATCATTCAAATAGTTACTATTTATAGTGAACAATTACTTCGATAATATAAAAGTTTTACAATCTACAATTTGAATAAACAGTTATTAAAATTATCACTATTATAAATTGACTGCCTCGTTGGACGAGTAATTGCAAGCGCGACTGCCGATCGGGAAATCCTGGGTTCAAATCCCGGGTCGGGTACTATTGGATTTTTCTAAATTTCTAGTAGGTAGTGACTCGGAGTCTGGATGTGTGCCCGGTGTATGGCATAGGCTCATCACCTACGCTATTGCGGGACTTAAGCGTAACTGGTGAAACGTGGGGATGTACTGCACTCCTCTGCCTTCGCGGATACAGGCGTTATGTTACGTCTAAGGTATACAGAATACGATATTTTCCTTCACCATTCCAGCAAGTAATAGGTATTTAATCTTAAAATGAATATTTTCAGGAGAGAATTAGTAATTACAGCACATATAAAGAATTTGTGTAGTATGGATATAAATAAATTCTATCAAAATATTTGTAATACATGACCAAAAGACCACTGCGCATTCTATCTACTCTATGATATTGGAGCTGTGTATCACTCATGTTTTCCTGGTAGAATTCTGTGTTTTTTCCGTGTTCTTACAGTAGATATAATCAATCGTACTGATGATAGCAAGCTGAAGTGCTGTAGTGAGCTGGTCATATTTGTCCCAAAACCAACCATTAGAGTTGAGGTGTCCTGGAGTGGAGACGGCGTCTTGGCACACGTAGCGTAGGACGCCCTCCAGCTAGGACGTAAACGGAACTGGTGAAACGTAAGACTTAGTACACTTCTGTGCCTACCATTTTGGGGATTATAGGCGTGAAGTTACGTTGTCAATATTTTTTTAATTTAGTTTGTTATACCTAATGTATTTTCCCAAAGAGATTGACAGAGATATTAAATTTTAAAAAAATTTACACGACGGGAACGCGTGGGCTTAGGGTAGCAGAGGCTACAGGAGTGTACATTAATATTTCCGGTCAGCCGGAGTACGAATCCTACAACTGTTGGATTATTGAGTTCTTGACGGTTTTGTAAACCAAACATAAATTACTATGCAGCACAATCATATTATTAGTCAATGTAGTCGAGCTAGCAGTATAGTCGCAGGTTTAAGATATAAATGACAACTTAACAAAAATACTTAAAGCTTCTATGGCCAAATGAGTGTTGATATTTTAATTTATATTCCGCATTAGCTAACGTTTGTCAGAAATGTAATGAATAAGTAGTTCTAATGAACACAATATGTTTATTGCTAATATCGAATTTTATTTGCTGCAAATGTTGTTATAATTGTGTACTAATGAAGATTGGGAAATAGAAATTAAAGAATATTGTCTGTCAGTGCTTCGATAGTACCTATTGTAACGAAGTATCATCCATGACATGATTTTTAAAGTTGCACCATTTCAATATTATTTTAATAAGTACGCTTAAAATATGACACAAATATTTAAGTTATTAACAAAACATTTAAGTTATTTAAGTATATAATATTGGACGGTTATTGGACGAATAATTAATCGAAGAATGCCAATTCTATTTTATACATAATAAATAATAGTTTAAAAAAACTAAAAAATACGCTTTTACTGCTAATCAAACTAAAAACTAGAAAATAATTTCAAA
>DWME01007963.1:0-12142 GCA_018244795.1 Parelbella ahira ahira
TGATGATGTAAACTGAGAACACTCTAGAGCAGCTGTAAATTCTTCTAGTGATATATCAATTACATCACCATTACTTTGTTTAACAATTTCTCTCAGACCCAGAACAGATGTATGGTTGTCTCTTAGATACACAAACGAGCCACATCTATCTGTATCGTTTTGTTCGGGTGTAAATTCAAATGATTCACCCACCAATCTTAGTGACTGTGTTGCCCCAGAAGTAAATATTATTGTGTAATTTGAAGGATCTGTGTTGAAATGTGCTAGTACTAGACATCTGATTTGTTCAATGCAATCTCTTGTATATTTGTCAGAATGTGGATTCATATAAACATTGTTCATGAGATCATAATTTATTTTAGGCAATAAATTTTCAGGGTATAATGCCGCACCAGCATTATCTAAGTAGCATTTATCTGAAAATTATATTTGAAAGGTGTGTATAAGAATTTATTTCAAAAAGTATTTTTCAATGCTTAAAAAATTATTATTGTTACTGGATTTATTTCAGAGTTACAATATAGAATCAATTCAAGAATAGGCTGGTCACTAATCAACTTTGATGATTTTTTACCTGTTGACCTCATTACTTATCAGTGCTAGCTATGGATTTCACATGTAAAAATATTGTTATTACCTTTGACAACTCACCTCTTAATCTATTAAATTCTGAAGTTATTAATTTCATCCGTTCCGGGTCTATAATTTGGCTTAGAGTAGTCATTTGTATGGATCCTGCTGAAATCAAAACGAATCTTGTTATTCACTTTAGCACGTAACTTCAGTATGACCTAGCCTCAGTAACAAACAAATGATGAAAATGGTACTTATTTCAAATCATACATAATTACCGAATGCGTCCTTGTATATAGTATAACGTCATATTTTCACAATAACCAAAACATCTGTTTACGACAATATCAATGTTGTACACTACTAAACGCCAAGTTGTCAAATGTCAGTACATGCATTGTCTATGGTTTTCAGTGTCAAAAATGACAAGCCATCTTTATGTGTTTTTAAGTTCAACCACAGATATATTTCTATCTCTTGTTTATTTACACAGCGTTCGCTGAAAAATGCGTTATCTGAACGAGCTTTTTGCATCGATGTCAAATATAATCTGTTAGCAAAGAAATGTCGAAACTCTCGAATGAATTTAATTAATTCAGCCAACAATTATAATAACTATTTGATGAAATTAAAAATATGAATTAATTATTGTTTGAATATAATTTATCCTCTAAACTATGATAGAAATGTTATAAAAAACACAAAGAGATAAATGTTAAATTGTAATAAATACTTAGCCAGACATTCGTACATGCATCTGATAAATGTCGCCAAGTCGTCCCGTTATGAGCATTATGCAATGGAAATGATATTAGATAAACAATTCTGATAAGCATAATTACAAAACTAAAAAATAATATGTATCAATAGAATAAGTATGGCGTATAATATATTATACTTTTTTAAAATTGTTATTTTATCGCCACGTTTGTTCCCTAAAAGAAAGTTAAAACTAGCAGCAAGCAGAAAGGTAAAACAAATTATGTAGATTAATTTTAACCGTTTAGATATATGATTAACTGATTTGCACAGAAATTACGCACTTGATACCAATTATTTTGTTAAATGGAATAAAAATTCTTGGAAGAGAAGAATTATAATATTAAGATGTATTTAATAAAATATGAAAATAGTTAATTAAATACTCAATTTACTATTTCTCAGCTCTACATAATTAATAAGTAATTAAGGAACCTACTAGACTGATGGTCTGTGGACCTGAAAAAGACAGCGGAAAGCTGCTGGACAGCTGGATGGCACGGGATCGGAAGGAGTGATGCCGATTAGGTGAGGCTTGTGTCCAGTTATAGTGGACATCTGGAGGCTGACGATAATGATGATGCTGTTGATAATGATGACATAATTACAAAATACTTCACACTCTATTAAGAAATTTATGTGATTTTGGCGTTACTAAAGTTTAGACCAATAGTTCAAAAACATTATTTATGCTTATTATTGGAAAGCTTATTTTTGACTTATTCTTGGAATCATATTGTGGTTGTCATTCATACAACATGCGTTATATTATTTCATTAGCATAAGCATATAGGTATGTAAGATAAGGAGTGTTTAATCTCAACAATACAAATTCGAAATAAAGAGACAATTTTAGTAGAAGCTGAGCCTACGACAAATGAATGAACCGTTTATTAGTTCTTAAGAAGGAACATACTTTTTCTAAAAATAATTGAATATAGTTTTAAAAACTTAGAGCAGTTGAATGCTGTCGACCCTTTTATAGTCCCACTGTTTCATCGAATGAGAGTGTTGAGACCAAACTCAGTTACACCGAGGAAGAGCTCGTAGAAAGACCAATTTTTTTAAGAACTCTAAAGTGTGCAACTTTGGCACGATATTTTTCTTCACTGTTATAGCAAGTGGTGTTAAATCTTAACGTTAAGAAACATTGCTATCAATTATTTTTATGAATACTTAGATTATTTCGTTATTTATGTACAAGAATATAGCACAGAATTAAGTCACATAAGATTAAATAACTTTGAAGTGGCAGTTAAGTGCTGTAACATGATCTGGAAATCTATTTAAAACAGCACATTTACTATGAAATTTGTTCGAGCTGAGAGCAACTCTGCAACTAATACACAAAGGAGACGCACGTCGAGCACCTTCGACAGCATCGCCTTACTAAATTGCGTTACACCAATTTAATTATTGCTTTTATGGAGGGCTTTCAGAGCTTTTAGCAGAGAGCGGCATGATCGACTCTCCTTAAGTGAATTGACGTCCGACCGGCGACATCCACTACCGTTTATGTAACGATAGTGTTGATTTTAAAAAGAAATTATATATTTATTGGCTTAGGTATCGTTAATAATTGGGTAATACCTAAATATATTTTGTGGAAATCCGGCTTAAATATTGTATTGAATTTTTAAGTCAATGCTGCCTTGTTTAAATTCAGCCACGTTCAAAGCTTAATTCATGTACATATTTAGCGCTTACTATTTTTGCTTGATGAAACATATTTAATAAATATAAATTACTGTTCACATTTAAGTCGTAATTTTATGAATATGAGCGTCAATAATTTATTTTTTATAAAACAATTTAATTTGTAATGTTACGTGAAAACTGTTGATGAGAATTAGGTACATTCCGTTCTATGTACCTACATAAATATGTAATACATTCATTGTAACGATTTCATTGTTTTGTATTAATTTAGTGTCATAATTATAATTTGTAAGTAAGTTGTTTAACGCCTTGAAAAGTAAACACTATCTTAATAAAAACGCGTTTTGCAATAATTATAAAACTTTCGTTATGGACAGCAATTGTATTGCCTTGATCGTAAAAAAATATGGCGATAAAAGTTGATCTCATTTTCCTTTGTTTCCGACTGTGATTTAACAAGTTCAGTTTATTTAGTGTACATAAATATAGAGACTCAATATTGACTTACCTTTTAATGTTTTATGACTATTATGAGTATAACTTTTTCATTTAACATAAAATACACTTGAAAATGATAGCCTAGTGGTTAAGAATTCGACCTCTCACTTCGGACGTGCTGGGTTCAAATCCATGGCGCGCACCTCTTTACGAAAGTGCGTTATAAATTTAAATATCACTTGCTAACGGTGAAGGAAATCATCGTGAGGAAACTATGCACATCTTAGAATTTATAAAAAAAAAATAATCTAATGTGTTTGAAGTCTGCCAACCCGCACTTGGCCAGCGTGGCAGACTATGGCCGTAATCCTCTCAATATGAGAGGAGACCCATGTTCCAACAGTGGAATGACAAATGGGACGGTTATCATTAATATTATTTTACACTTGAAATGATATTCCGAAAAAAAAAAATTAAAAATGTTTCGTTGCGTTGAGCTGGATAAAAGCTTTTTAATACCAATTAAAAAATCATTACGTGATTACGTTTAACATTATTTTGTTTTATATTTTGCAATGTTAGAGATAAACGTAATATCATGACTGTTATCCGCGAAGAGGTAGATAGAGGAGTGTAGAGCACTGGGAGTGCGCTGGGAGTGCAACGACACATATTAAAATCAATTTAATAATTATTAACTATCGGAAAAACAAGGGGTAAGCTACCGACAGGAAGAAACCCTATATGGCGGACAGATCAGATCCGTAACAGAACCCACCTAAAGATCCACGAAGTCACACACGCAGCCGAAAACCGAGGCAAATGGAAAGTGATCGTCCAAGGTGCAATTCGTCAAGGTCAAGACCCTCAAAATTAAGGAAATCGACACAAGGAGAATAATTATTAACTAAAATTAATTATTAATTGACGTTGAATCATAGTTATGATCGGATCTGACCAGTGATTGAATGTATTAAATATAATATGTAAAGCTTACCTTAGATGCGTTGTTGAGTCGTACACATGCTTTGATCTCTTGGTGACATGACTTTATAAGGTATTTTCGCCCTGTAATTATAGCTTCTGTGACGGTTATTGCCTTTGTGATTTTATTATAATCGTTCTATTATAGGTCGAACTATTGTTTATCGTTAACAATACCTACTGTAACTCGTACAACACACGATGAGAGGAAACGATGGCGTACTCCAGACAGCTGCACTACAATACAATCAGTTATAATACTCTCACACGATAATCCAATTGTGCTTACGTTAATTATTATTATCAAATATTTTATTGTGTTTCGAAAACAATAATATTTGGCTATGTAAATATTAAACATCACAAATCTTGTGTACTTACATACCGATGTTGAACAGATCTGATTTTATTATGAAAATATTTGTTATACTTAAAAAACAACTTAGGATGCCTTATAAGGCATTGAAAGGCGTTAGTAGAATTATTTTGTAATTTTTCGGATGAATAAAAGTATGTTATAACATAATTATATATTATAAATTGTATCTCTTACTGCGGCTTTAATAAATAAATCTGTAGCTACTTAGATGATAGATGCATGATAATTTTGATTATGGAACAATAGCGTTTTAAAATCTTCGTATTACCCATACACACAAATATATTTTTATTTCCGAAGTAGCTAATTCAGAAGTAATTAAGTTGGTAAGGCAAACTAAGGTATGTGATATTAAAAAAAAAAAATGTACGAATGTATCAGATATCTACTAAAAAACGCTGGAGCACAGTAACAATAAAAATGAACCGGTTTATTTTTCGTTAAAGTCAAGTTTATGTTCTTGACATTGGATTTGTTAATGTCTTAAACTCCGCGGTTGCGTGTGGTTGTGATCTTCGTGTTTCATAATAATGTTTACTATTCGGTGCGCGCTCATGTTTCAAATTGTGTTCCTTTTGCGTTCCGTTTCAGTCAACGCTGACGGTCAACTTAGTGGGCACATATCGGAAGATGTTCGTGACGCTTTAGCTGTTATAAATTTTGACACGTTCCAATTATTGCAGAAATATAATTACGCCGCTGAAAGACACAAAGTTGTGACGGACGATGGTTATATATTGAATATATTTCGAATACCGAGAAAAGGTCCACCGGTGATGTTGGTGCATGGCATTGGCGATAGTTCTGATTCGTGGCTGGTTCTTGGACCGAGACATTCATTGGCATGCCGTTTAGCAGATGCTGGATTTGACGTCTGGATGTTCAATTCCAGGGGCAATAAATATAGTAACACTCACATTAGAAAGATACCGAAGAAGAAATTCTGGGATTTTACATTCGAAGAAATGGGCTCCCACGATTTACCTTCAACTATAGATTACATACTTCAAATGACATCACGAAAAAAACTTACGTATATTGGTTTCTCTCAAGGTACAACAATTTTCTTCGTTATGTGCAGTTTGACTCCTGTTTGCGACGAAAAGATAGATCACGCCGTTTTATTAGCACCAGTCGCTTGGATAAATCATACAAAATATCCGTTAATAGATTTTTTTACGAAAATCCTGAGCGCCTTAATGTCTTTCGCAGAAACATCAGGCCTGTATGAAGTATTCCCATCTAATTACCTAACAAATTTATATCACGTTAAAGTGTGTAATGTTAATTCAGTTTTACGTTTTCTGTGTGAAATTGAATTTTATGTGAGTTATGGTGCGCGTTTCCCTAATTTGCCAGCAGCGAAACTCCCAACCTTCGCTAGTCACATTCCGGCCGGACTATCGTCCAAGTCATTGTTCCATTTTTTGCAAAATTACGATAGCAAGAGGTTCCAGAGGTTTGATTATGGTAAAATTAAAAATCGAATGCTCTATAATTCCGACCGACCACCGGAGTATGATGTGTCGCGAGTGAAGACGTCTTTGACTTTAATAATGAGTGAATCCGATTGGTTCAGCAATGTTGAGGATGTCGATATGCTCATGCGTAGGTTAAAAAGCGTGGAGAGATTTATTGTTATCAACAGGACCTTAGATTTCACGCATATTGAGTTTGTTTACGGAACTAGAGTGAATGTTATTGTTAATGAGCCTGTTGTCAGTTTGCTGCAGAACTTGCAAGCGAAAAAAATTGATAGTTAATTTAAACCTTCCATTTCATATCATATTATAATGCTGTTATGCGGGTAAAAAGGGTATAATTTTATTACTATGAATGGAATGGATGGTGACTGGTCTAGTCAGTATGTTGTAAACTAGAAGTATCCGTTCTGTATATATTTACATATTTAATATTGCGTTAATTTATTTGAATCTCATAAAGGTTATGTATGGAGAGAGTGATGAATGTGGAAGAAGCACGACAGGTCAGTAATGATAGAGACAATCGGTTCTCCGTGCACTCTGCCTATCCCGTAAAAGACCTGTCGTAAGATATGTATGTATTAAGGTTATAATTAGTTTAGTATAAATTATTGTACATTTCCCTATTTTTTAAATACAATACTTGTGATTTTAAACTGTTAGTATTTATTTATTTTGCGTTCTGCTGTCTGCAGGTGTAGCAATAAAAATCGTTTATACTGATCCATGTGTAGTGTTCGTTATATCGGATCTTTTGTAATTTTTTATTGTGCTTAGATTTGGTTAACATTTTTTCTCAAACAAATGTATACAATAACATCTGAAAGGTTAATACAAACAAGGAAATTAGCAAGATAATGAATGCAGTATGTAATAATATGTATATTAATAATCTAAGCCTAGTCCACATTATTTATATAACATGTACATATTATGTCATTATCAAAAATACTTCTATTACTCATGTATCACATACATATACATATGTATACTCATATTATTTCCTTGTTCCATGTTTAAATTTATATAATTACTTTTTCTACTATTTCATCATTAACCCGGAAACATGCGTATGCATAAAATTATCTTACTTGGCA
The DNA here is from genome assembly GCA_018244795.1 of Parelbella ahira ahira. NCBI lineage: Eukaryota > Metazoa > Arthropoda > Insecta > Lepidoptera > Hesperiidae > Parelbella > Parelbella ahira. The sequence continues at coordinate 7,374 of DWME01007963.1, forward strand.
AGCGTGCTCGCGGCCAAACGCTAGCCTAGCAATAATAAAAAAAACATTGTAATATATTTTAAATGTCTGCTTACAACATTTATTGACAGCATTAGACTCACAAAAGAGATAACTGGCTATGAGTAGGTATTGAGTTTTAGAAAAGACCGACTTGTCCGACCGAAGTTCCAAATGTTAAAAATAATGTTAAATGGATATCTACGTACTTACCTATGTGTTGCAAAAATAGATTAATATATAATAAAAGTGCAATTTAATTGTGTGTTGTCAAATATGGTCTGTTTTGCTCTTTTTAGGTAGATATTATGAGCACGATCATGACAACTATAACACGGTCATCGTATTTCAAAAACTATTTTTCAATACATATTTAAATTAGTTTCTGTTAAAAGTTTGCCTCGCAACGAATTTGTTAATGTATTCAACGGCGAATGTTATATTGGATGCACACGATAAATTGAAAAGCGCGTCCGTGCTCTACAAACATTCTGCGAAAATAGAAACAGCTCAAACAAAAGGGGCGCAGGTATGTTCACGTAGATACGGTGTCAAAAATTAAAAACCCCGAACTGCGCGGGTGTCACGAGCACGCTTCGACTAGAATCGCCACTCTGCATCAAATTAAATGGGAGAAGTACTTACCGCTGTTTGGGGAATTGAGGCAGCGTAATAAATTAATTATCCGTTGAATGTAGAGTATATGAATATGAGTACACCATAGGCCACTCTTTTGCTTTACATCAGGCAAGGCTGTGAACAAGTGTTGATCTAGGTATATTAAATAAAAAAAATAATAAAAATTTGAACTGAACGAGTTGTATACATTTACGCATATGCTAAGCGATTTTTTTGTTTAGTGCTTGTGTAATTTATTTGCTTTAGCGATTAAAAATAGCTAAATAATAAAATCTAAAAATAACAAATGTACCTTAGTATTAAGTTTAGTCCTAGTGTAACAACGTTAGTACAATCTGAGATGGTTTTTATTAATCTCAACACGTTATACGTTTGTTATTATTTGTTTGCAAAAAAAAATATTTGACAGCCAACGTTATATCGGCTGAATGAACCGAATTGGAAAGCATCGTTGACAGGCTAGAAACAATGTACAAAATAAACAAAGAGGTGCGCGCGTACGGCGGCCGGGCCGAAAATTAAAAAGCCCGGGCCGTCCGCGCGGTGTCGCGAACAGGCGTCCGGCTCGTATTGCCTCTCTACACTCAATTTAACGTTGAAAACACTTTGCTTTGTATGGATAATGAACGCACTAACTACATCGGCCGGCCAACAGCCTCCAACATAGTCCAGTAATTATTTTCGCTGGCATCACAATATTATTCATTCCTCCGGTACACCTACTCCACATGATTTAATTAACTGAGCCCTACTCAGTGCAATACTCAAAAAAATAATTTTAATTTATATGAGAGCGGTAACAAATATTATTTCGTTAATCATATTTTTTTTCGTTACATCTTTTTTAAGGTTATGCGATTGATTTAAAATTAAATTTAAGAAGATTAAATAAAATAAATATTTTGGTAATGTACGAGAAGGTACACGCAGTTTTATCATCTTAGAAGCAGGATAAGATCTCTTGCAGTTATAAGTGCCTCTTTTTACTCTAAAATAATAATCATTGTTAAAATCTTGCCTTCGGTGTTCATTGAATGTGTAATCAAATTTATATACATATGTAATTATATGCATTATTTTTATTCGACTGCCTCGTTGGTTGAGTGGTAGCAAGCGCTCTTGCCGATCGGGAAGTCCTGGGTTCAAATCCCGGGTTGAGTGCTATTAGATTTTTCTAATTTAGAATTTCTAGGAGTGACCCGGTGTCCGGATCTGTGCTCGGTGCTAAATGGGCTCACTACCTATTCCGTGGGACTTAAACGCAACTGGTGAAATGTGGAAGTATACAACACTCCTCTGCCTACCCCTTCGGGGATCACAGGTGTGGTGTTATGTTTATTATTTTTCGACTTACGAAAAAGATCTTACTTTATAACAAGGGCTACGAATAGCTTTTAACAATGTCACGAAGGGAGTCACACGAATCTCTTGTTTAAACTTCAGGTATGTGTTGGTTGATTAAAAGGTTATATTCATAATTATACGATACAGATTGGATCTATAGGCCGTAGTCTAACCTTGGCCGTGTGTGAATTGGCACACTTCACACGCCTTAAAAATGTTATATAGAACTTTAAGGCGTGTTAGTTTCTTCCTAAGTGACGTTTTCCTTCACCGCTGTAGCAGGTGATATTTAATCTTACAATTAGTATGTAGCCTTGTGTGGTCTGAGGTGCGGAGGTGCGTTGCAGTAGACTGAAATATAAACAAATAAACTGTTACTTGCGATACAACTATTTTAATTTAGGGGCACTCATTTTGAACGAAATTACCTGATTTATTTGTTTTTTCAAATTTTAAGAATGATTAAATGACAATGTTTCAATTCTTACATATAAATGTTTTAACGTGGCAAAGGTGCGATTTGTTTAGGCATGTTTTGAAATTTTTCAAAATTAATCTTTTGCACGAAACATTATAAGTACGTACGTACCTACACGCGGATATGTAAGTAACGTATGCCTTCTAAATGCCATATATTTTAATAAAATTTAATCAAAATACGTACAAAAATATTTTTTTTTAAATTCAGGAACATGTTTTCAATGTAATAAATTCAATCTGTACTTTCGATTGTACATGTTCATTAATTTCGCCACTAGATATTTACCGACCGCATAAAGTGAAGGCTGCGAGGATTCACATATTGAATAAGTTTTCTTCAGATGCGCAACAAGCTACAAATTGTAAGACATGTTTGCTACTCAGGATGGATATTTTTCGTTGTAGGTATATATACACTCGCGTGCGCGCATGCTCACGCACAGATACACACATGCACACACATACATAAATATATACACAAATACACACATACACACGCACACACGTGTGGGAACACACACACACACACTCGCAAACATGTACGCACGCACGCAAGCACGCACTCATACACAATCATACTAATTTATATATAGCGAATCGCTTTGTCACGTGTCTACGAGATGCGAATGTATAGATACTTACCTACGTGATGTATAGAAGCCTACAGATTTTGAGAGATGTGTATAACTGACGGAAATGATAAATTTGAATTATAGTACTTTGTATTAAAAGCTTTCTGTCTACTAAGCTGGTCAGGTGCTGATCGGGAACATTACACACCATGGAGAATATTATGGAATAGTTTCACAATATTTACCTTTGCTCCTGGCGTATTTTTTGCTAAGATGTTTTGAACCTCAAAGTTCTGAAGTAGGATGCTGTAATCTAAGACACTAAGCTATTACTGCATAATAGTAGAATAAGTTTCATTTCAAAAATGTATTATGTACGTCTAAATTTAGTGGCCTTTGCCGTCTAATAAGTATTTATATCAATCTATAATTTCATGAACGCTTGTAGTTTATTAGACACCTTGTTATCATAACACAAGTTCTCCTGATGGTTATTTCGGGATCAGGTGATGTAAAAAACCATTGTAACTCTTCTGAGCATCACTTCTCTGTACCACAGATACCTACCGCACGCTATTTGCGGCCGGTGTTTGTCGTCGGCGTGAAGCGACGTCGCGTCGATTTGTCGGCAGGCTTTATTTCCGCCTGTCGCGTGGAAATGCGATATCGGTTATATTTTATTTTCAATATTTCAATAATCGAAATATGTAGAAACGGTTCACAGTTTGAAACGTGTCTGCTGTTAGGGAACTAACGGTGATTCCTTACATATGCTCGATTTATTCTATTGAATAAATTGTCTCGCCTGTTTTGTTTATTCTTGTTTTTCTTTTTTGTATATCTCGTACGTTGGGTAGAATATATGTCGAGACGGAGGAAGTGCCGACGTGGAATCTATGCAATGCTTTTCCAATGTGGATTTATGAGATAAAGTGGGAAAGAATTTTGTTATAATAGCGATATAATAGATTGTTATAATAACAAACACACGTTTTGTTACATGTAGGTATTTTCACTTAGAGTCTCAACGTTAACAATTTAAAACAGTGTGTAGTCAGGTGTACAAATATGGCTGCCGTCATAAATAGGTTCTTTGCTCAATAACACGTTCTAATTTGTCTAACGCGATCACTCAGTTCAACGAGTGCGAACCTCTCGCCTAATTAACCCTTTAGGGGTATTGCTTCACTTCAAAGTGAAACATAAATAAAACAAACATAATGAACTGTTACAACCTATTGAGCTTATGTGCTTAGCTGGCTGTCTCATCCGACTGAGCGTCACATTTAGGTCAATAACGGCTCGTTTTGAACATGGTCATTTACGTTACACGCGAACACTTATGGATTATGGTACACACATAAAATCGTGCATCCTGTTTTATGTAAATTTCCGGGATAAATCAATTTGAGAGCCCGACTGAAACGCTATTGGACAGCCGGGTAATTGTTTTAAAAGCTTTTCCACCGATGACGTATAATCCCCTCATACCTTAAAAGGCGGGTATTATTTTCGATATAAAAGCTGTACGGCCATAATTGGTTTTAAAAAACTTATAGAAAAAAAGGACTGCCTTGTTGGTCGAGCGGTTGCAACTGCGACTGTCCATCGGGAGGTCCTGGGTTTAAACCTAGGGTCGGGTGCTATTGGATTTTTTCTAATTTAGAATTTCTAGTAGTAACTCGGAGTCTGGAATTGTGCCCGGAGTATGGCAATAGGCCCACCACCTAGTCCATG
>DWME01007964.1:0-12139 GCA_018244795.1 Parelbella ahira ahira
ACATGTTTCACGTTGTGAATTTTCCTGGAATATAAAATGTGTATGTATGTATGTTCGAAGTCAAATGTAACCATACACAATACTGTAACAGGTAGTATTATAATTAGTATATAACTAGCCAATGTATATTTATTGTAAATTTATTAATTACCATACGTTGAAGAGTAGTTTTGTAAACATTAAACTTACACTTATTTATAGAACTCATATTAGAAAATTTGTTAGGTACGTTAAAGGAATACTTTATTGAGCATATGTCAGTCTTAAAAAAAATTGCGTAATTTTTAACACCTATCCTTGTACGGTTCGTCCTGGCTCCCGCGCAACACGGGCACGTTTGACAGCGCGAGGCGTGAACTCGTAACGTTCGTAAGCGACGTCGGATCGCAATTAAGGATCTCACAACGACATTAATTAAAAGCTTCTTTCCAATCCACCCCTCCCTGCCCGCACTCCTACCCACGCCTCCCACTCAACCGCCACCTCGAGAAACGGCCTAAACTAGCCCTTAGTGTTTGCGGGGAAATTTGTTTTAATTAAGAAATTCCCAGTTTTTTGTTGTCAAAACGATTTCAAATTTTAATGACTGTCCGTCCTCGTCTGCGGCAAATCTTTTGTGAGCACGAATTGAAAATTGTTTATAAAACTTTCTTAGGGAGGCAAGTTATTGAGACACTTTTTTCTTTACGTAAAGTAAGAAAATTTAAACAACTTAAAATAAAATGGAATGTTTATTTACTCTTTTTGTTTTCTACAATATTATTAGCGCGGTGAACTCACTACTAATTATCTGTTACTACTATCTAATACTACTAATAAAGCCGTAAAATGTTTACTCGTGCTAAACTTTTAATTGAAACTTACGCAAACGTTGCTGCTTGGCGGCAAATATGAGTGTAGTAGCGGTATTAGCGCAGCCAAACCTGGAACATCACTTTCTATTACCTTTAGCATAAACACGATGAACGCTATTCCTACTTTTGTTTTTGAAATACAATTTAACTTACTTTGTCCATGCTAAGAAGCATTCTTTTAGTTTTATTGCAAATTGTCGACGTATTCGAAGTTATGTTGGTGGAATACCACATGTGTTTTCTTCCTTTGGGAATAATGTTCAGGCCAATCTTGATAATTCACTAGTCATACATTACGGAATACGGGTTTCTTCCTAGAAGCATATTAAGCATATTTGATCATACAGCTTACTGTTGGTTTCTCTGTCAATGAACCTTCCAGAAAGTAAGTACTTAACAAGAATTATTTACTGCTAAGAGATGTAATTGCCATTAACTGAATTACAAAGATGGTTGATATTTCTTAAATATACAGATGACAAGTGAGCTACATTTACACATTATGAATTATATAAATCTGTTCCGTAATTAAATATAATAATAAATATTCCATTACAGGATCCGAAGTTCCGTAATGGAATGATATTTAAAAACTGCGCGCGCTCATTACTCTGTTTTGGAGAAGTGGAAAGGCGTAAGTGAGAATGAAATAAGAGAAGTGTCGGCTCCAGAGACTAATGTACCAACATAAAAATATTCCAACTAAGCTCTGAAAGTGTCTAAGAAAAAAATGGAAGATCCTTTGTCGGGGTCTCCTGGGGTCGCTTAATTAAACAAACGATTGTTATAACGAGTGCCGAGGGCGGACAATAAGCCATTATTGTGTAAAACTGACCTCCGAGCTATGGAAGTTGTCTTTTTAGACGTTTTTTGGATTCTTTTCACTGGTTTTGTGTTTTAGACCCATTGCGTTGTGCGTTTTTCGTGCAACTTTACTTTTGCAGTAAGCACTGAATAAACACGGATCTTTGCTCAATGCTTATTAACAATATTTTGTCGTATTGTTTTTAAAGAGATAGAATTTAATATAATGCGTTAGTATACCATGGCGAGTAAATTTTTTACGCATATAAATATAACATGTATTTGCTATTAAAAGAGATCATAAAATATTTTGTTGTTTACAGTAAAGAAAGATTATAACGAAATAAAAGATATCCAATAATCCAATAGTGTAGCATATAACTAACTGTTGTTCCTTTAATGTAACACTGAATTGAAGATAACCTTTCTCCTTTGTATAAACATAGAATAGAGAGACGAAAAACATTTTATTGTGTATTTTTATTATTATTAGTATATTTGATGGTGAGGAAAAAATAGTTTACGTAAAACGAAGCGACTTAATGGGCTTCGGCCGTTTTCGTTTCCTTACTTCGACTTTTTTCGACGAACACAATACGATTTGTATGGCGAGACTTGGCGCTAACTAACTTACGCCGGTTTTGTCTGTTGTTTTTTAAGCCACCGAAAAATACCTTCCCTTATTTATGGTACATTACACATTATTCTGGTCGCTGAAACTGTGTGTTCGAAAATTCTATTTTTTTAATTAAAATTTCAAATTAGTTAATACCGCTATGTTATATCGTACTCATGCGCAAAACAGTTATGGCAGTCAAGCAATAAGTTCCATTTCAGATTAGTTTCCGGTACATTACTACCATCGATGGTCAATTCAAACTGATGTACCGAGATACATTCATGTGCTGCAACGAAATTTCAGAAAAAGGACAGTGCGATATCTTATAATGTTGAGTTTCAAAGTATGACAAACACGTTCACTAAAGTAAAGTAACTATTGCAACTAGAGCAATAAAAACTACCCGCAAAATTGTCCTCGAGATCATAATAGTGTAGACCTCAATTTCGTGATGTCCCATCACGGACTGGAATGTTTTATTGTTCTTAGTGTTGAGCTGCTCTCTGATCACCGGCGATAACATTAACTATGTATTTATTCTTTTAAGAATGACCCGTTCAGAAAAAAATAACTCATACCGATTGTGGTGATACCGTGTACTAAATTGAAGTGATTCAATTTGCTCGTCAATGATCATTATTTTCATTATTGTCATAAACCCTTTTACTGTTATACAGATGCATGCTCACACAATCAGGGGGCGATCGTAATTTGCTACGGCGACTAATGCCCATTTGCAGACGTCATACGCCTTAGATAAAAATATATGAGAACTCTTAAATACCTATGTGATATTTTATATTGAAAGCGCATAAATTTAGTGTATTAAGAGTTGCAGGCCAGATTTTTAATCCCTGATCATCAGAGTGGGAGGTTGAAATCAATGTAAATATTTTACTATTACTTTATAGGTACTTGTTTATGGGTATGGTATTGAGAAACAAGAAAAAATTAGAACAAATATCCTCGTGCTGCCGTAACACTAAGTAGATCACATGGCCGCTTTACTATTGTTGTATTATTAAAATGTCCCAAAATTTTAGGAGAGTAAAATTTTAATCGTACAATCATTGATAAATTTTATCATTGTCATCATCATCAGCCTATCTCGATCCACTGCTGGACATAGGCCTCCCCCAATGAGCGCCGTCGCGCTCTGTCCTCGCCCTGTCCTGATTGATAAATTATACTTGTATATTAGGCAAATGAATTGACTTTTATTAATTTCACACGTGTCACAAAATTTTTATAAGACATCAAGTTTGCCTTTGTTACAGTTTCATTTTACAGGTGTCACAGTATAAATAAAGGAATAACACTTTTACTTCGCTACAAGTTATGCGCTTCGCCTGGAACATGAGGCTTTTTGTGAGAAATTCCTTCAGCTTTCCAACACTACAAACTGTTTTACGGCCTAAGATTACCATTGGTAAAATTTATATCCATCGCGTCTTTTATTATGATATGTAAATATCATTGGTTGGAAATAAGCAATGTAAGTTCATAGTATTCAATCACCATGAGATACAAGCGCATAGTGTCATAAAAACCACAAACAAATCAATGTTATCACCATTTTCGGGGTCGGTTTCCGAATGACTTGGTCTCCTCGCTGTGTTATAACTAGTTATTTGGTTCTAACTTTATGTCTGACCGCTGTCTGACATCAATTATGTTACAAAATGAAAGGAAACAAAGGCATAGTAAAATAAAAAAAAAATCCTGCTCTTTTATGACGTTTGAATTTCAGAAGCATCTGATAATTGGTGACTTAGAATTAATAAATTTCATTGGAAAGCAAGTTAATAGGGATGAAAACGGGTGTATGAGGTACCTACTAAGCCTTATCTCCGGAGCGCAAACCACCACCCGCGACCATCTGTAAAAACCCCGTTTGGGGATGCTTACGAGTATATCCAGCGACGGGATGAAAAAGGCTAATGATAATGAAGCTTAGACGTCTCGTGTTGTAGTGGTAAGCTACTGCGCAGTACGTTGTGGACTGCTACCACGGACCAACTCCGGACATAGCCTGTTACCATACCAGCCACTAGTTCGCTAAACTCCTACAGAAGCATGTTCTAATTTTATGTGCTTGATCTCAAAATTGAAATGCTTTTGGAAAATCAATTAGTATTATTTCCTATAAATAAACATATATTTCTCTTATATCTTATAGACAATGCAAACGGTTTTTTATTTGGAAAGAACCACTAAGCGTGGGATATCCCCAGCTCACCCCTGGGGTAGCGAGGGGTGACTTAATTTGATGTGTGAAATCATGACAAGTAACGAGCAGTGCGAACGAAGGTAATAGCTAAAATTGTACCCTTTGTCTTTATAAATAATTTTAATGTTTAGTTTTATATTAGGGGCTGGACAAATTAAATACATAGTTAGACACAAAATTGTCAAGGACGTCTCCATTGGCATATGGTATTTGTGACATTGGCGTATTACAATATTTATGGGTCCTATTTTAGTGTATATAGATCATAACCTAACTCTAATGCGCATCCATTACTATGATACTTTAAAATCATGAAGAAACATCGGTTTCAAAAAAAAATCAAATATATTTGTAGCATTACGCCAATCTCATCCCAATCACCGGTACGATTTGTAACCAATTACATTCGCAATGGCAGAAATATTAAAAGCCCTCGGCAATTCGCATTCAATACGTTAAAACGAAACGGCGCTGTCAAATTACTTGCAAAAATACCGAAGTACCGCCCTCGCATCCGGATAATGAGCGTACATGACGGTGCGTCAATTGGGACGGAGTGCGACAATGTAGCGATTTCTTTAAATCAAAAATGACGGCGATGAACACGCCATTGTTCGCGCACGCACACCGTCTGTTTCGATCCAAATGAAATGTAACCATAAATTGCACTTTTGTTGCAGATAAGGATTGTCAGCAGTGGGAGATACGCGTGCGCGGAGCGGTAAGTGCGTTGATATTTTGAAATGCAAACGGAGCACAGTTTATATCTTTTATTATTAGAATGTCATTGAATTGGATGTGTTTTCACGTTGTCCAGATACGTCGATAATATTGATAGAACCAAATACGGTATGCCCTAAAGATATTAAAGAAACTGAATAACATGTAGGTTATAGTGTTATATGATCACAAAAATAATGGAAACTACAAACGTTCTATACCATACAGAGTATCATTTTAGAGAATAGAGTTGCCATAGAAAAATTACTATAAGCAAAAGTAATATTTTTTCTATCGCAAATTTGTAGTATCTCTCCTGCTGTGTGTACACTCGAGCTTAAATCAGGGGTGCGCAACCCCACTTCATTAGGCCGCCCTCCGAATTGCAGCGCACGTGTGCTGCGTGCACAACACGGTTGGTCACCCCTGACGCTGCCACTGATGGCGATCCACTGCGAGTTGGCCTCCCCTGCCTGATTTCGTTACATTACAATTTTGGTAAGAAGTAGCTAGTAGTGTTTTGCGATTCCTTAAATTTCGAAGAATTTCTTTTGCAAACGCTACATTTACAATTATATAACAATCGTAACGGACTGGCATGAGGAAATTCAATGTAAAAACAAACTTCGAATCCTGAGTAGTCGGCAACGAAAAATAAACTTTATCCAATTACATTTATTTCGCTTCCTTCAACGCAGCCTAAAATGTTTGTCTAAGGTGCGGCCGTCGTCCGAATAAATACTTCGCAATCAAAGTATTTTTGAAAAATCTTGTTTTTTCATTTAATTAGAATAAGTGGTACGATGGAGCTTTCTTCATTACCCTTTTATGATAATGAAGAATTGGTCCTTGAACTTGGTCACCCGCCATTATTCAAGTGGTTGCTGCTGTTAATTTCAAATGCAAAGAAACCAGAGTTCCTCGGCGGATCCCATGTAGACCATTGTCTCTGAGAACTCTTTGTTCCCATAAAATATTCCTCGCTTAAGTGATGAAAACGAAAAACCTCCAGAAATTTCTATCAGCCACAAGTAGGGGCCTTGTTACGTTGGTCGTAGCTGGGATGTAGGGACTATCACACTTGGTGAATTAGTAAAATTATAGACGAGTTGACTTGCAATTTCCTTGTGTTTGTTAAATTTTTTAGTGGTTATATTTGTGTTTATGGCTATAAGTAAATGTTATTTCAATTACAATACTACGTAGTAAGCACATTTAATTTTTTTTTCTACATGGCGGTGTTTTTATAACATAATTGGACGAAATGTTATGTCACAAGTAGTCGCCCAAATCAAACAATGCAGAGTTCAGACTAAACTTATCATGACCATCGGTGGTAAATTTTCCAATAATTTCCGTGCATTTTTGCCGAAGTTTCTAGATGCTATGGATATTTTACAGTTATCCTGTACGAGACTTCTGAAATAACTTATAAACAATATTTTTCTGACCAATATTAATGAAAAATAATTCCTGTAAGTATAGCCAACTAAACAGAATGTTTCCTTCGCTTACGGAGATACATGTACATCTATACTTGTAGTTGAAGGGCTTCTTGCTACAGAAGGAGGCTACTTTACTATTATATAATGATTGGTATAGGAGAGAACTTAATGAATACGCTGTTTCGAAAAATCTAAATATGAAGGCGTCTTAGGACAAAAATAAACAACAGAATATACTTCCCCGATAGACAATTAATTAAGTGAAACGGGGCAACTCAATTGCCCCGGGATATGAATTAAGGAGTGTGTTTTTAAAAGCCCCGGTCGAGTAATTAGTGCAAATCTTATTTAGGAATGTTTACCTTTGAAGATGACGAGGTCACAGTCTCGTTAAGATGATTCGAAGTAATTTAATTCCGGTGCCGAGTTTTTGTTCAAACTTCACATTATAAGGGCCTCTACACATTGTACTAATAAAGAATATAACGAATTTTTTTCAAAATATTTTAATTGAACCTCAATAATTTTAATTAACCTATGTTCTTATAATACGAGTATAATATATTAAAGAAAATTGTAATCTTCAATTATTCAACTCTTTTGCCTTCAATAATATGGTTATTAAGAGTTTCGATTGGAAAACTCCATGAAAGCCCAAAAATAGCTATTGGCTCTACATCTAATTTTTATCTGAAGGTGTTTACAGCCTTGCATGGCAGCTAAGGGCTTTTATTAGTTACATTATACATATATTTATTACTATGTGATGGGCAATAAATGTGATTTATTTATTTTTATTTTTTGATATTTTGATGATCTTTGAATGCATAAACAGATTTTACAGATAGAGAATAGCACACGTGGTAAAAAAAAATCTATTTAAAGACATCGTTTCAAAGAACTTATAAATACAAAGTGTAAACTATACGTCTATAGTATAGCTCTTAGGACCATATATGTATGTATGTAATACTCGTCGGCACCTTTGCACAAACTAAGTGCTTACGAATATTTCTCCACTGAAGGAGAAATTGTTCTGGAGTGGATACCGCGGCTCGGCAAACGTAGTGTATTAGTAAGTACTTAGTTACGCATGTTTTCACCGACACTTTATGAAATATGAAAGATATAATATGTCGGTCCTAGACAGCAAAGATTTCGTGTATTTGGTACTATTGTGTACGTACAAGCCTATCCCGTAAGGGAGTTGGCGTGAAGATATGTATGTATGTACAATAGGTTCTTGTTTAATATGTTATTTTATAATAAATTATTAAAATAACTACATATATTTCAAAATTTTGAAATTGTATTATGGTTTGTGGAAGCAATCGTTTAACACCCAAAAATCTAAACCGATTAGTTCATTGCGAAAGTCAATGAAATATTCATTGAGTATTATTTATAAAAAAAAAATCTTTGTATAGTAGCATTTGATAAATTCTTTCACTTCCTTTGAGGAATAAAGCACGTAAAAATCGAGACGCATGTTGTTCTTTTAGCGTTGAATATTTGAGAGTGTTCTCGCCGAGTGTTCGCGTAACAAGTACTCCATCACAGATATTGGCGCTACCTGCTCCCATCAGCTGAGACCGCGCGCCAGCCACGAAATGTAGAGGCGGCATTTCTACTGTTTACTCTTCGAAACATACTACATGTATACATGCATATCTTCACGTTAAGCTCCTTACGGGGTGGGCACAGATCACTATGCCTTAATTTCATTGCAGAGTCTGCACTTCATTCAAAATATTTAAGTAGAACAAACGACTACGAAACAGGCACAAGTAACAGCTTTCCATAAACGTCTATAACAGATCTCCAACAGGACTGTGTCAGTTAATTCAGTTAATACTTTGTTAATAGAATTGTCAGTTAGCGTAATTTCCTGACGGGAATATAGCAATAGAGATAGTATCATTAGTCCGTTACCTATCATCATTTTCAACGCTTCACGTCCGTGTTAAATGTAAAAAGTTTGAATAGAAAGAAATGCTGTGTTGTGTAACATTCCACATAACCTATGTAATATAATAATAGGATTTGTCAACGTATTGTATATAAAAATGTTAGAGGATACAAAGCATAACACAGCACAGCTAAGACTAGTATTCGCCCACGTCGATCACGAATGAATTAATAGGTGTATTTATTAGTACAAGACCTTAATGTAATAAGTTAGGTAACCGTAGTTATAAATGAGTGTTTTAGCTAAATGTCTCCTCTACGGCCGTCGTAGCTCATAACGCGACGTGAAAGCCTACGTCGTAACGCGCTACAGTGCCCCAGGGATGCCGCCGAGAGCTCTCATATAAATATGTCATACGCATGTAATGGCTGCTACGAGGTGTTTCTACACTTAGCTGAGGAGTACTCGATTTTTTAACACCTACACCACGTTTTGGATTTTTTCGCATTTAATTTCGGTTCACGAATTTAATGTTTGTGAATTTTTTAAATTAAAGAATGTGAATGTTACAGCAATTTTGCTTTTTCGTCATAATATTGTATTTCGTTAAGACCGTCACGATCAATCATGATCATCTATTGGTTTGATTTTGAACATAAACATCTTCTGATAATGATGTATTAGGCCGTAGAATACTATGGTGACGAAAGAGAGATTATCAGATTTACGCGCCATAGAAAATAGTACGGAGCACTTAGATATACTTGTATATACAAGCATAGTAAATATTTGCGTATTTCAATTTCACGTGCATTTATCTTATTACTCATTTATCAAGCTTCAATGTATTATTATTGCAATGTTTAAAAAATAATATTTTGAAGAAAAGTACTCAACTTTATTTTATCCGGTAACTTTTTGAACCAATGTATCAAGAATTTTTAACTATTATAGCGGATTCCAATGAAAATAAGACTATGTTATTGGTTATATCATACAGCGTAAGACTCAGTTGTCTCTTACGACATCTGGCCACACCAATTTTCATATGTAAAGAATACATTATACCGGGATACAGATAAAGGATAGATAATACCCTCCTTCAATTAAAAAATTTGCAATTTAACATTACAAAAACGTAAGTTATAACAAACGTCACATCGTCCCGCCCATCAGCGCGCCTGACAGACTTTGAAAAGGTTTCGTTGTCTCCCGCGAATTCCATTAAATCAACGCCACTCGCAAATCTCCCGTCTCCTAGCTACTTGCATATTTTAAACACTGCCATCATCACCACAAATATATTATAACACCTATTATAAAGCAGTAAAGGCGTTTTTGACACGATCCGTACGAATGTCTAAGTTTGCAATGTAAACTAGTTGCGTTCATTTCAACAGCCTAACAAGTTTTTCCTTGCGTTCATAACGTCCGTAAGTCTGATTAGTACGGTTTATTTTGGTACAATTTTGATTCGGTGAATGTTGCGTAGAATATAAAGCGGTGGGCTTTGTGGCGCGGTCAGCAATAAGAGGAAACGGCGCCATCTGCCGGCCGCTTTCGCTTCCGGCCGCCGACTTCCGGTCATGCTGTGAAATTTTGAATAGGATTATAATGCAACTTATTACTCGCCTGTTTATAGAACCTTTTTGGTGGTTGCGGATTTTGGAGGAAAACGGGTTGTGGTAATAAAATGTCTTGTTCCTTTTCTCCGTACACATGTGCATCGAGTTCTGTTAAGCTTTTAATAGAACCCATTCAGGGCTCAGAAAATTATCCCTCATGCTTTTATATGTATGCATGGGTGTATAAATATACTTATCTTTTTTTAGACTTTAGCATAGAACTAATTCGAATGTAAACGGGAGCGAACTTAAGATATACCACGATTTAAATGTCCAGTCATAAACTTCGTTCGTGCAAATTAAACTTGTAGTTACGAATAATATCCTTTAATTTACAAATTATACAGTTACATTCACAAAACGTTAAATGCACCGTTAATAAAATTAATCCGTACAAAAGCAGGAAATGAACAAACTGTAGAGGCATCGCCTGGAGAGTTCCGTTCAAAAGAAAATCTAGAATTACTTTTCGAGGAGCAGTAGGTACTAAGATACTGAAGGAGGAAAGGATACTGCAGGAAGGAACTGCAAAAATCTGCCTAATCGAAGCAAACGATATTAAAAATGCTGCGAGGTTCCCGCCGTTCATTAAACAGATTAAGTTAAGTGTGGATAAATTTAAACTACAACTTTAATTTCGACCTTATGGCTGATATAAATACGTTTTCGAATAGGTGCCTTGCCGAATTCAGAGCGTGCTGATCGTCACAGAGTTAAAATAGACTTTAACATCTGTAAAATACGATCCATTATCGTTTAGAGGTTATTGTCTATTAAAGTTATAAGCTATCGAATCCCACTGAGGTGTCCTGTTTCGCGCCGGCTCGCTCCTAATGAGATTTGTGTATGTACATAAACTAATTATATATGCTTAAGATACTTAGTTACTTATTAATATGTTTGATTTATTAAACAAACGCGTAATTTCTTGATGTCGAAGCGTAATTTAAAAACGTCTACCTACTTACAAATAAGATGTCCACAGAGATTAATTAGGGAACAATTTTGTGTTTCTGTTCCTTGTAAGCCCGACTCTTTCTCGGAAACATGTTGAGTTAGTTATTTTAGTCTAACCTTTAAAGTAAACTGCATTAATTCTCAAAGAAAAAGGAGTAAGGGAAAATTGTTTCTCGTTTTATCAACCACTGCTGTTCACCTTATGTCGACATATGTATCTATATGTGTGTATAATTATACAGTTTTTCAAGTAATATAGAGACCATGGTATTTATGAGATAGCCATGGTGATCACCTTTCGAGAAAGTTCTAATCCCGACACAGCGTGCTGTCGCCGCTTAACGCAGACATTTTTCACATTTCAATGTAAAAACTATAATAAATGACTAGCTGTTCTTTCTTACACCATAACTCTAAATCTTACGCTTCTTACAGTTCCGTCTTACTGCACCCGAGGAACAAATGGTTCTTTTCGTTGTCAGTGCTACAAAATATAGACAGTGTATAATAATATATAATATAGATAGTTATATACCTAACTACGCTGTCATTTGATTGGTTATTGTATTTCCGAATAGAATATATAAAAATATATATCAGCTGTTGGTATACCCGTACAGTATTATTGTTAACTATTAAATAGTCTCTAATGTTGTGAAATCAAATGTGAATACAATTTAACTTCATACGCATACTTAACTTTCGAACGGAAAACGCAACGCAAAGTCTATAGAAATTAAATCTAAATATGAACTTAAATCATGTTTCTAACAACCTCCGTCATATTAATAAGCTTTCCGTACCATAAATACTAGAACGTCCAATATCGGAGCGCGCCAGCCTCGCCCGCGGCGGCTGTCTAATCATATAAAATACGAGGAAAACTTATGAATGCAAATAGCTGTTAGTGCCTGTTCAAATATAAAACTCATATCGTACCGGCGCGGCCGCCATATTGTGAATCCTCCTCTGCGAC
>DWME01007965.1:0-12137 GCA_018244795.1 Parelbella ahira ahira
TATATATATATAAATGTGTCCAAGAAATGTCCTGGCCGCTTCACTGGGCGTCTTTTGAGATAATATAATGCTTTTGTTTTGAATATTTTTTACTTAGAATTTAAGCTTTAAACACTATAATTAGATTAAGGTATCATCAGCAAAGATCAATTTCAGGCACTGATTCTTGGTGAATGGCTATTGTACGTAAAAAACGTAATATAGTATACCTATATTTTATCATTTTCGCAGCCACGTGTTCCTTCTAAATGCAGAGTTTTAACAAAATCGGCCAAACAGTTATTGAGTTATACAAGAACACGCATACAGACAAACAGAAACAAGCCGTTTTTCGATGGTGGAGTCACAAAACGAATGTGTACCTCAAAACTTTACGAAAAATTATTACAGACAGGACCTACAGAAGTGTGTAGTAGATTAAATATTACGCACCCATCACCATTGACGTCGGCAGAAGACACCTCATAGCCGAAACTGGAGCCAAACTGTTCGCCGTTGAGGATGAGGGTGAAGTTGAGGATGTCCACGTCGGTCCTGGTCCAGTCATCGATGATCTGTTTACTGAACAGAACGACCTGACCAGTGCCACGTGCTCTGGGGGCTCCTGCTGCGTACGATGGCTTGGGGCCGAAGAATGCAGCGCCCGCCACCGACATACCTAAAACATTGCATAATAACACTTTTTCATATTAAAAGGAACTTCAATCAGGCAAACGGGCCACCAGAGGGTAAGTGTTCACCGACACCTATGTACAATTGCAACATCAGAGGCGTTATCAATATGTTGCCTCTCTTGAAAGAACCGTTGAACGCTAAGTTTGAAAAATTCCTAAAAACAAATAATACGTAATTATTTTTTACTTTTCAATGCATTTTTTGTTATAAGACCAATTTCTTTAAATTCGGTTATTTTTGCCTATACAAACAATCTTTCAATCGTTCCATTAATATAGGTCTCTATTCAGAATGAGACGAGTTAAACTCTTACTTCTTTAAACTTAAACTTTAAAAGAAAAGATCGAGCTTTGGCATATTTGCAAAGATAAAGTAGGCTAAGAAAACAGGCACGATACTTGGATAGAAAGTTACTACAGTAGTAATTGCGCGTTAAAGGTATTGGAGGTGCCTTAGACATTTAAAAACTGTAAGTAAGGATTTGACCAATATTCTGAATATGTACCGATTCTTAGTGAATTTTTCGACTGACTTCTCTGTGATTTAATGACATTTTCTTTTTTTAACTAGGTTGCAATTTTTCATATTAATTACAGATAACATTACATCAGTTACAGATTACATTAGAAATTACATTACATCAGATACACGACAAGTACTTATGGTCATCGCAAAAAGTTACGTGGTTAAGCTAATGATGATGATGATCACACAAATATTTGTAGTAAATAAGAAACGAACCCAGGGTTTATCCAGTGAACCAGTGGGCCACTTATTAACAATCACCTGATCGTCCGAAACATTAAAAAGTATTATCAACAACGCATCACGTTCTTACCCAAATAACTATATTTCTCGACCGGGCTAACTCCATCTTCCACGGGGGCCATGTATACAGCGTGATCACTTTCCAGCAAGTCGTCGTTCGTGTCCTGGGTGAATATCGTTCCTCGCCAGGTATATGGACCAGGGCTACCCATGATCAAGGTATTATCGTCCAGGAGTGAACTGCTAGTTCCAACTTGACAAAAGCCAAATTCTTCATGTTCCCTGAAAACACATTGTTACATGGTGAGTTATAATATTATTATGTTATTATATCACTCCAGTTGTTTTATGGGGTGGACTTCTGCCTCTGCAGAATAAGTGCTGGCAGTCTCCAAAATCGATATGCGTCTATGAAGAGAGTAATGAGTGTAGATGACGTCCGTCAGGTCTTTAATAAAAGAAATATTTGTATAAAGGTTTGTTAAATGTTTTTAAATATGTATTTGTTAAACTAAGTCTCAATCGGGTGTATACTTACATTACTATGTATTATGTTAAAATATTTTGAATTTGGAATTTTCAGTATTCACAAAAATTTCGTGGACTCTAATAATTATTTTCCTAATAGCAATTGTACAATAATAAATAGTGCAATTCCTATCAGCGATATGTACAGCTAATGTAGAGTCAAGAGATTGGTATGTTTGCCATGTGAAATTATGATATGTAACTTAAGATGACGTTTTTCTTACCTAATCACTGAACGGCCTCGACACGGTTCCCACACGTCGACCAGCTCAAGTTCATTGCTAAGAGTGTAACACAGTCCTTGGCCGAACTGGGACTCTCCAGACTTGCGGATGTATCTGTAATTTAACGAATCTAAGGATTACGTGGTTCTGTAACCTTTGCTTGCTAGAGATAGAGTTATTTTGATGTAGCTACCTGGAAATAACTATGTTGAGCTTTGAACACATGTATTTTTCTTACTCTACTTTTCTGAGCTCTTCTTCAATACCCTTTATTACTTACAACGCTCATACTAAGAATAATATGTAAGTATTTACATATTATTATTACAGAGTTATTAACAATAGTAGTTGCAGTAAAAATGGAGACTTATATTCGTAATATTGACTTAAGTATACAATATGAATAATATCCTCACCTGTGCGCGCAGACAACGGCCTTCTTGCCGGGCCCCTGACTTCGCACGGACACTCCCAACCACTGACCGTCTTTGATCTCGTCCGGGTGCGGGCCAGACAGATGTTGCGAATCCAAAGCTATACAGAGTAAAATATGCTAAATGTCCGTTTCAACATGACGAACCATATAAGCATCACAGATTAAACCTGCATAGCATTTTCGTTATAGCAAGTGACAAATGAAAGTAATATTGTAACGTTATTTTACATTTAGATTAGTAACCGAATTAAATCAATTTATTTAAATGAAGGCAAAGTTATATTATATCAAAAGCTTAACAAAAAAGCCCTATTAGACACAAATTTGAACAAAATTATGAACATGGAGTTAAGTAATATTTGAAGGAAAAAATAAAAAAAAACAGTTAATCAAAAAATCAACCCAAACTCTATTTTGTCGACTTTCTTAATATTACATTATCCTAATAAATAAGACAGAATTATAAAAAACAAAAGCAACAAAGACAATTTCATACCAGATGGGGTTGCTTTTGTTTCCAATAATGGAAATGGAATCCCAATCACAGACCATACTTATGGAATCTCGGCTAATGCAAAGCATTTGCAACCAGGCGTGTATGATGCAGTATAGGAAAATATAACAAAACCTATATAAATATGTATATAAACGAAAAACGTTGCAAAAAAAAAATAAAGAAAGTGATGTTTTTCATATTGCATAAATATCGTGCGAATGCAATCGTGGCACTGAAAAAAACATGCATATTTGCGGCTCTCAACGGCCTCGAGCCCTGTGGGTGTGTTTTAAAGGTGACGAAACACTCCTGCAAACCTGTAACGAATCACTGTGAAGATACGGCGTGATACAGTGTGGTCTCAGGTTAATCAATGGACATTAACGAGATCTACTTGTATGTTAATTTCGAGCTGATACTGATACAAATTAATGGGTGGCCGATTACGTTAATTCACCAAAATACACCAATTACAATTTCGAACGTGAGTATGGCTGAAATTTGCGCTCTATGTATTATATGTGTTAATCGGCCCAGCGTTATCTAGTATCGATATAGTGTATGTTAGAAAATTAATCATTACTGATACCAGACATACTGTGGATTTGACTAACGAACTATATTACTCTTTCGGAACTAATGTTGCGTTTTTCATTTTGCATTTTATTATTTCAATGAGAGGGTTAAGTGTTTAATACCAGTCACCTTTAATTGTTTACGTATGATGTATCATTCGTATGATGTTCTATTCATTGAATTACTGTGTCTAGGTTTAATTTTTACTTCTAAAGCAAACCTTGCAATGGCCGTACGCGGCTAAGATTATCAGAAAGAAAAATAAAAAGCTCTAATCCTATTAGCGATGTTTTAGAATTACTTCAATCTATTTCTACTGCTACTGATCCCTACGAGACGTTACATTTTTTATAATTTTTCAAAACATATGTAAGCATTTTAATCTACTAATTATGATACCTGAAGATCGTTTCAATAGCAATTGTACTTCAACATAATCATAGCTGTGTCAAAATTCTCGTATATCAACGCGAGTGCTTTTAATAGCTCAAGCTTTTATAGGGGATGCTTGTGCAAGCTGTTAGTGCTCGATTACGTAAATGTACATGAAATAGATTTCAAAATATTTTCAAAAAATACATTTTTAGTTGGTATTAAGTCATGAGCTTTTTTCGTTCCACTGTTGGACATGTTTCCTCTCAATGTCGTAATTTGCCACGCTGGCCAAATGCTGGTCGGCAGACTCGTTAAAGATATTATAAATCCATTTCAGGTACTAATAACGGAGTGTATGAATAATATACATACGAGTATGTGTGAAAAATAAAATTTTCATTCATTAAGTTAGTGCATGCTAAATGTTTGGATGATGTCTCATCCGGAACTCAGCGAACAGTCCGACGATTAGTAGAGTCAAAGTAGAGCATAGATTAGTTGTTACATTAGTATTAGGAGTAAATTAAGTAAAGGAGGTTTGAGACCACAGCTCACTTACTCTTGTTTATTTTACTGCCGTACTTCGCTGTTTGGGGCACCACCGACAAAAGACAACATTTTAGTTAAAATTTGCACTGACTCTATATTAAAACGCGTTCCAGCAGCACTTAAACATCAAGTATAGGTACTTTAAATGTGCTATGTATAACTTTTACTAAGCTACCGTGTCTAATTATACATATTATATTTTTACAATTGTGCTAAATAGACGGCTAGTGTGAATATATTATGATTTATTTATGTATTTCATTTACACATAAAAAATATATAATCGAACTATTCTACTATTTACGTGTTCATAAAACTTTCGTGTTTTGTACACTAACTCTAGCACACTCTACGTGCTTTGTTCCTGGCTCATTTTGGGATGTTTGTGTCAATACTACTCTTGATACTAAGTGTATGGTTTAAAACATCCTAAGAGTGCGTTTATACCAAACATTAACTACTTTACGTTTCTGTCCATATAACGTGGCCCTATAATGTAGAAAAAATACTTTTAGAAGTCACAAAGAACAAGTACATAGAGGAACATAAACATAGCATTTTGGAAAAGATTTCATAACATTAGATGAATACATTCATAATAGCATATCATATATTAATTAATTGAAAATGCTCAAGATACCGAGTTTATCTCAATGTTTCGATAAAATTCTTCATAAATTTCTGGTTATTATTTTTGGTAGAGATCAATGAACTGTTATCTTATATTTGTTCAAGTTGAATATCGAAAGCACTCACTTCGTTTTCCATCTGTGACGATCTGCTGACAGTCTCTTACAGCTGGCGTGAGGGCGCATTTCCAGAGGGCTCCCGACTTCGTTGTGTTTGGTTGTAAATTCTGACCTAAGGGTGCGCCGACGAGTAACCTAGAAAATAAAAAAAATCAATATTAGGTTATGCATGTACTTGTACAAATTGAATAATACTAGGGTGTCTCGTGAGTAATGTCGGTTTACGCGGACAAAATTATATGACCGTATTTTGTACACGAACTCTAAAACAAAGGAATGGTTTTTAACGGACTAAAAGAACCTGCTGATCTTTGGATTAAATCAGTAGAATACAATGGTCTATACTTTACGTCATGTTAATTACTTTTTATTTAAAAAAACCGAACTAGACACTAAGAACCGTCATTCATTATGAGATACCCTTATATATACTCGTAGATACATAGATACTAAAAATATTATTTCATAAGAATTTAGAACTTGAACTAATGAAACAAATAAGGAACCTGTAGCAGAATGACAGTAGTAATATCTTGACAGTAAATGGCATAGCAGGATGAATAAATCTTGAAATTTTTAATATAATAAAAAATAATTAGGATGTTTGTAACTTGTTGGAAAATAAAAATTTACAACAGTGTACAACATTATCACTGTATCCGCTAACAAGATGATCATTACGTTGCCACGTAATTGAGGATGTATCATTGCATCATTACGTCATTGTAATGATACTAATAACACAAAATTATACGTATCGAATCACTGGGAGGCGCTGCGTAACTAGTTAATAATGAAAAGCTGTCTGTATTTCATTTAGTATGATCTTTAGTAACGAAAAGCTCGAAGATCCAATCACATATTACAAATTTGATTTTTATAGTTTCACATTCTGGTTTCTGGTTTCACACAGTTTTGTGTCAACATTTTTATGAAGAAGAACAATTTTACACTTAAATTTCCCAAGTTTTTTTATTCAAGTGCATTATTCAAAATGTAATTACACATATGCTAGCCGATAGATTAATGACCAAAGTACGTGTGCGCGCCGGTTTCAATTAACCCTACCAGCGTATATAGTTCAATTAAAGCTAGTACAATTAAATGCATTGCGGTGTCCGTGAACTATTAGTACATTAATTCATTCACTCATTCATTCATTACTGCTATCGCGCTATTCGTACGAGCTAGCAGAGTTCACAATTTGAATAAAGCTATGGCATTTGGAGCTTTTGAAATTTTAAATGTGGAATACTTAACGAGTCTTTTTTTACATGATTAATAGGAATGCCATTCTTATATTGATTCATGTTAACAAAGACAATTCTTTACAATTTACTGATTGTATTATAATGATCAATTAATCGTCAAATTACTTAGCACTATGATTTGAGTTATGAGCATGGCGGACCCATCGATCATCTCGTAACGAATCGATTACACGCGCGCGCGGCTATTCGATCATTCGATGCTAAATAATCGATTCCGTACGTATTCAATTTAATATTGGTTACGGGAAGCGGGCCTTACTATTGTATTACGATATATACATGCTTACAGCATTTATATTAACATAAATCATTAGAAACCTCGTCTGGCCGTCTTTCGTTTGATGTTCAGCGTTCTAGAATATAATAAAAATTAATTTAATGGATTAAAATAACATTAATTATTATTAACTTCAATTGGATCTGATAGGTCAATGCTACGTCGGATATTCACGTTGATACGTCGAGCGTATACGTCATTGTGTTTCACGGTTATCATTATCAAGCCGCTATTGTTTGTGATCTGTGAATTCGACGTAATCAAGAGCCCCACGAGACACCCACTCTAGAAAGGTTAACGACTTTGTGTTATTATGGGGATAAATTCGAGAAGAAAAAGAAAAAAGACGCAATTAAGACGCCATTGTTTTGATCGTTGCAACATACCTTATCTAAACATTTTACGAGACGCGGTCCCGAGAAAGCGGCGACCCAAATTCGTGTTGAACAAATAGTCACGGCAGAGCTTCGCCGCGCGTTGAAATTACACCCCAAGCGTGGGTAGAGACAGACGGTTAATTTTTGTAACCGCAAAAGGCAATCGGTCAGGCCCTCATGACCAATTTACTATACAAAGGGTTTCATTACACTGCAACGGTGTTTCGCGCCCACATTTTGACGATCGATCTCGCCCTCATCGGGGTACGCGCGCCGAGCGCCTGCGCCTACGCACCTCTGTGAATAATATTCCCGAGGTACGAGGCGAGTGTAAATAGTAGAGTATAAGAGGCAAACCTAGGCGTACATATTTGTATCAAATCGGAGATATCTTAAAAGAAAGGCGGTCAAAAACTCCTTCAATAGACAAGCGAGTTGACGAGCTTGATGGTAAATAGACAATATAAGTGTGTTAATATGTGTATACCTAAGCGAAGGTAATTTAAAATGTTGCGTGCAATGTTAGCACGACAGCGTCACCGCAGACGTCACACGACACCTCCATTAAACACCGACAAACAAACAGTACCAAAGACCGCTCCTACCCGCCGTCTCGTATATCGCATCCTTGGGCCGCGCCCCATAAACGATAAATTCCCTTCAATACACCATCCATCGTCCACACCGGCGATACCACGCCATATTGCACTGCCATTTAGATAACTCCAACAGTAAAAGTGCATTTTGTAAGTGCCTTATCACGAACCGTTTATCAATCAACTGTAATGCTTTTACGTTACGTTTTCAACGTTTACGTCTATATCTGTGTGATGATTGTATGTATCAAATAAAAGCTTTTGATGTAACAACGCATTCGCTTTCGCATTGTATATGTCAAAACATGCTCATTACGTCGCAACATGTTCATTACGTCGCAAACAAATCAACATTATGATGCTGATACGATAAAATGAATTACGGACTTTAACAATATCATACACTTGCATACGTATGTACATAATACAACGTCATATCGCCACAATCAAAACTAGATAATACCGTATGCGAAGATATAATTTACGGAATGAACTATTTGATTAAGTCAATTGGTGAGATCAAAGAGCGGCCGTCAACCACGGCGCGCGCCGGACCACATGAAACGTACAGACTGCTGGAGACGAAGACACGTACGCAATACGAGCGTGACGCGGCGCACACGTGGCCGAGTGTTATCATAGCCATTCCCATATTTCGTAGTTATGATATGCACGTACTATATACAGCACTCACGTGTTCTTTGTACAAAATATCTGCACGCGTTAAGTCCGCCCTGTGTTAACTTATAAGTAAAAAGAATAAAGAAAGCATGAAATAAAATCTTTAATAACAGTAATGACGTGTTATTAGGGGTCTGGATTAAGCATTGGTCGGAGCGGGCTTATGATGAATGAGTGAGTGAGTGAATGAATAAATGAATGAATTCAATGAATTTATCAGATATTGAGTCATGAGGGATATTGAAATGGGCTAAAACGGCATGCACATATGAAGAGTGTAGTGAATATATGTATAACGAGCAAGTTAGGTTTCTAAGGGCAGAGTTACGTAGCACTCGGTGCGATTTGTCGAGCCCGCAAGGGATCTGGCGTGACCATACATCATCATCGTCAGCCTCTAGATGTTCACATACACTGTGACCATACATCAGTTAGGTATTTAGATATCATTACGATATTTTTTTATTACGAAAGTCCCGTTTTGCAATATAGGTACATACATATATTGTGAAAGTGAATGTAAGTCAGTTGTAAACGTTGTAGGTACCTTTGATGTTCATATTTTTTATGACCGTCGCTAATGGAAGCGAGATTAGCGCGGGGAGCACTAAGTGGTCAAAAGGTTCATTTTATTTTTGTACTTAAACATGCATTTTTGTTTCAGATAAACCAAAATTAATAATATGTATAATAATCGCCATCAAATAAGGCGTGAGTTGTGGCAGAAGAAGCATATCTATATACGGATATATTCCTATATAAATATAAATTTAATTACAATTAAAAAAACAGTTTGTCCACTTAACATGCCTGTTCTGTGCTTTAGAGAAAAAATTGGTACAAGTTAAGATTTAGTTTATTTTAGGAAAAGTTACGAAATTTCTGTTTGTATATTTCCGTTCTGTAATAGTAACTACCACAATATTTTTTCCAATTAATACTAATAATATACCTTAATTTTTACTGTAAAAACACCGTTTTTTCCTTATAAAATCAATGAGTGTTATGGTGTGGTTCACGCGGTACTAATGTAACGTGAAACTTCTTGCCGTTCAAGGCACGTTTTCTCACAATAAATAAAAAGTTACAAGTACCCGCCGCAAGCAAATAACATTGCGAGCAATACAAATGTTATTTAACATTAACAATATGTTATACTTACAAATTCTACATCACTCACATTCAATGGTACAGGTGATTTTAAACCAATTTTAGACAATAAAAGTAAGGCAATAATAATATGACTAAGATAATAATCATATTTTAAAAGAGTAACCGACGCAATAAATTCAAAAATTTTAAATATCGAACACGTAAGAGGTCGGTCACGGTAGAGTGCTTAGAGCTGCGTACATCAAATACTTACGCTGCTAAACAAATTGTAGAGAATACATTGAATTGTTTTCTTAATCGCTCTCCAAGTCTCAATGGTAGAGCATAAATATTATGCTTGGGGAAGGTATGCGTGATGGCGGCGGGCATCGCTCGTCGTCGGTGGTCTGCCCGCAAACAACGGCCCAACCATTGTCCAACTTTATTGTCGTAAGTACCCACATTAGGAATTCTCTGACAATTACACCCGGAATTTTCGGCCCCCGGGCGCTCTGGGTCAGCCCCGGACGAGATTTATTTTAATAAGTATGACCAAATTTGTAATATCTCAACAATCGGCAATGAGAAATTGGCCTGACCACGTTCTTTCCGAACGGAATTATTTTTAACAAATAATTTCCACAGTACAACATCATAAGAAGTGTGAAATCAATTTTACTTATTAAATAAAGTCTTAACAATTTTAATATATAAAACAGGAATGTAATTGCGGTTAATATGATAATTTCTCAGAAAGAAGATGAACAAGTCCCATCGTGTGCGGCGCAAATTGTATGGAAATAAGCCGACAGCGCGCACATTCGTCCAGCTCGGCACAATACTGTCTGCGTCCTACAAATTGTTTTAAAACTCGTGCATTATTCAATAATCCCTTGGAATTTGAGTTCATCCAGCTAGATATATACAGGACTGCTATTTGCACGACGCGCGCATAATCATTTTAATATTGATTACTATGATATAGCTACTTAATTTTAACGTCCACTTTCAGTTTTACAGAGCTATTAGAGATTTCTTGTTTTCACTGCGACAGAAAACGTTAAACCTCTCAATTAAAAGCTTCCACAATTACCGTAAAAAAAAGTCTTTTCGTGACTGACGCTACAAATCCTATATCCGATGCTTAAGCACATCGGAATCATAAAGTGTCACATAAGCCAAACACGTCAAATAAGTCTGAACTTTGTAGGATAACAATAGGGAGATCTATCCTTTGTCTCTTGCCGAGGTGACACCTTGAGGCCCCGAATCCATTATGCATCAACATCTTCTGTGACATTTAGAATTTATTACCTGTGCCCGTGTGATGGAGTAGGTTCAGTAACATGAGCCGATCCACGCAACAATGTACACGGATGTTTCCAGAACATTTAAGCTTACTTACTGCCTGTTAGAAGTCATATTTAATTATCCACTAAATACGTGTCATATATAGGACGTTTTGAAAACAAGAGATTAACTATTATCTACGTCATAGTACATCTAACAAATAGTGTCTATACAAATATAAATTTGTTGAAAAAGGATGAAACTGTCTCGTTCTCTTTTGTTTTGCATACTTGCTTCGTAAGTAAATCCGTCGATCTATTTCTTGAGAGATCCACTGTTAAAAATAGAGGATCTCTTTCTTAGCAGCTCAGGCTGAAGATATTATATTCACCACAGATTTTAAAAATCTAAAGCTTAATTCACCTAAAGTGACTTAGCCTCTAATAAAAGACCATTGAATAAAATGAAGACAAAAAATATAGCAACGCTGTGTGTTAAGTAGAATTGTAGAAGCTTTTAAACGATACTAAAATGTATATTGCTGTATTCCATTGGATTTTTCTAACTTAATTTTTCTAATAGAACTGCTTAGTAGTAACTCGAAGTCAGAGTTCGTGTCCGGTGTACGGCAATAGGCTCACCTGAGCGGGTCAACCTGGGGGTGTACCATACTCAGCTGCCTACCATTTCGGGTATTACAAGCGTGAAGATAGCTTACATAGCAGTATTTGGCAATAAGAAAGCCTGAACACAAAATGTGTTACAGAGCTCGTGTAAAACAGGCAGTGGCTATTTCAGTACAGCTCGTAATTAAGTGGGACACGACCTACTTAGGGTGATTGATATACATATTATGTCTATGCGTTTTCTGTATGAGTACAAAAAATAATTATATATAATAATAATAATAATAATAATGATTTATTGACGAAAACATGTTACAGAAAAGCGTGAGCTGTGGCCTGGGATACCTTCCCTATTAGCGTGTTACAAATGAGTATTGCGCAACCTATATCTTTATACTTTTATACTTGCAAGTTCAAAACAACCTCACTGTGTAAAGTAAAATTGAAATTTTGACGTAACATCACATCTGTAATCGCCGAAGAGATAGGCAGAGGAGTGTAGTACACTCCCACGTGTCACCAGTTACGTTTAAGTCCCATGTGGTGAGCCT